>VURO01040232.1:5510-32754 GCA_015108175.1 Pelvicachromis taeniatus
TAAGTTGAATAGAGTAGGAAATGCACGGGCAAATATATAAATACACACACACACACACACACATATATATATATATATATATGTGTATATATATATATATATATATATATATATATATATATATATATATATATATATATATATATATATATATATATATATACACATATATATACTCTATTCAACTTATCTGTATATAATTGCTCTTATTGCACTTGCTACTCTTCCACTTCTGATTAGGTGCAAACTGTATTTCGTTACCCTGTATTCATACATGACTATAAAGTTGAATCCTAATCCTAATATATACAGTTTATGAGAGTGCCAAAAAGAGAAAATGGTAGATATACAGAGAAAGAGATTATAAACTGACACCAGATTATAACTAAACTTGCTATTAATTCTCACCTGTAGGCTGTTGAAGATTCAATATCCTGAGTCTCATTCCCAAGAGTTACCTATATCATGTAAAAATGATAATATTGATACATCCTCACACAAATAAAACAATTTTATTAAACTGTCTTCCACTGAACTGTTTTACTTGGGAACACGTGATCACAAGTTCAGTATTTAGGTCTATATATGCCCCTTTAAACTTAGACTTATAAACTAGCTCAATATTAGTCCCTTACAAACTGAAGCTAATTATTATATAATTGGCTTAAAGAAAATAAGCCAACAAATTATGACCCACGTGGGGTGAAGGAATCTTGGCTCTCTCTCTCTGCAGGCTTTGCTGCATCTCCTCTGGAGGAAGCAGGCTGAAGGAGAAGATGTTCCCGTCATCTCCCACTGTCAGCACAAACAGGTCATCGTGGCTGCAGCGGATGTGTCGCAGGTGTCCATACTGGTTGTCGTGGATGCTGAGAGTCCAGTAGGCCTGCATGGAGGTGAGGCAGTGGTCACCAGACTGCAGGGGATAAATTCTGATGGAGCCCGAGTTCGTGCCACAGAGAAGCAGCTGCCTGTTGGAGCTAAAAATAACCAGGAATTGCACTTCAATCACCACCTTTATCATTCAAAAAATGTAAAGTGTAGACAGCTGCTCAAAAGTTTAGAAAAGCTAGTTTGTCCTCAGGCTACCTGAAGGTGATGGAACAGATGGGGTCATCATCTGCGTTTAGTAAAGGCAGAAAGCTGAATGGTTCATCCTGCCGCTGCTCGGGATCCTCGTCCTGATTCTCAGAGAACTTACAGTGATATAAGAAGCCCGAGTCAAAGCCTCCCTGCAGGAAACAGACATAGAGCACAGAAAACAGAGTTAGTTGTGAAGAACAATTCACACTTCAGGATATTTATCTATATCTCATCAACTTCTAAAAACAGATATTATAAACTCCTTTCTATAAAATTGCATGGCTGGTAATGATATTCTGATAGTTTATAAATAGATACTTGAATAAGATTAAATAGCATCTCTAGACAAAGCAGAGTTTTAGCCAGAGCCAGCATTGTAATAAAATTAATATAAGCCAGTTTTGTTTAAACTCAAGTATTATAGTATTCAGGAATAATATATTTTTTAATGAACTCATTTCTCTCAAATAAGGAAGCACAGACTTATCTTTATGCAAGAGTAACAGACTCTTTACTCAGTTTGTTAACTTCCTCTAACCCTGAGCTATGAGAAAATGATTTTTTTTTAAAGTTCTTCAAAATGTGATTAACTGCCCAGCTCTGTTGTACAATTAACCCATCATCTTGTTCAGTTTAGTGCTTTTCATTTGTTGCAACTTTCTGATGTAGAAAATTAGACTGATGCTTTCTGATGAATGTGACTGTAGTATGTGTCCATTACATTCAATTACACTAAAATCTCTCAGAGTGTGCAATACATTTGAAAGTGGAGATTAGTTTTCCAGTCTTCTTGTTTTTTGGACTATACCTGATATTGTACAATGGTTTATTTTGTGGACAGATTGATAGCTATCAAAAAAGATTTGGTACCTCACCCTTTTTAACTGTGGATTTTACATTTTTTTACTCACTGACAGCAAATGAATGAAGGCTTTCTCCATGTATGTTCATCTGGTTAATTCTAGTTTATTTTCTACGTTTGTGGTGGAGGAACTTGGTATGATATTTCTGTATGACTGTAATAAATATACACATTATGTGTGTGTGTGTGTGTTTGTATGCATACCATGGAGAGCCAGAAGTGGCCAGGCTGTGAATAGAAGCCATAGCAGAGAGGACTTGGTGGATCAGGGATGTAGATAGGAGGTAATTCTTCCTCCTCCTCCTCCTCTTCTTCTTCCTCTGCATCTGACTGTTGTGCATCTTTAAGCCGTTCTTCTTTCTCTTTCTTCTTCTTCTCCTTTATGGCTTTATTTCTTGCAATTTCTTCCTCTCTCTGAAACACAGAATTCAAAATGCAAAACATCCCATCTGAAATGATGCTTCCATTCATATTCGAGCAGCTGTTATTTTAACAGAAACCTTTTACACATCCAAGTAGTAAAACTTACATACTTAGGATTTTATAGGTTAGCCGGCTCATAGTTATTGTGAACCTGAAAGCCTCTTCACAACCCACTTCTGTCACAGCTCAGCTATTGCTGGCTTACTCATTATCATATCTGTAATTGTTAATTCCTTTTCTGATTTTCACTGGGGGGGCTTGTCATAGAAGAACAAGGAGGTCCCAGCACAGAGTTGTACTGCCAAAATATGAACGCTCGCAGACGAAAATTATCTTTTTTTTACCATAGCGGTGCTGATGAAAATGCATTTATTTATTCAAACAGACTAAAGTCAAGAAAGACCACTTTCAGACCTTGATTTGAGACTTAATGCTTTTAAACTTGAAGGATCTTCTGGGCAGCTCTGACAGATGAAAGGTGTTGGTTGGTATCTGAGTTGCCGCATCAGGGCGGTGCACCTCAACCACATGACCGCTCTGACACAGGATGAGCAGATTGTTATCACTCTGTATAAAAAAACATACAAAAATCATTTACTATCACAGAGACCCTTCACATTCACAGCAGCGATGATTAAACACTGAGCTTACGTGAGAAGGTGGTGACCACTCCAGCGCCTGTACCGGCCCAGGAACGTGGATAAAACCGATGGGGTTGTAGTTCTCTCCAACAGTGAAGTAGAACACAGTACAGTCAGCACTCTGAGCAGAAAGATCAGAATAAGATGAGATGTCAGAAAGGTACAACAATCGCTAAAACTAAACTTAAAACTGATAAAGTATCTACAGAAACTTCACAAACTTCATCTCTAGCTTAGGTTGTCACGTAAAGTAAAAACTCAGAGCATAACGTTTCATTGCTATTAAGATTATTTAAGTAACAGGTTTATGAAAAAACATGGCAGAACTTTTAATAAGTGGAAATTCTTCTTGCCAAAGCCAATTAATCCTGACAAAACTTAGCTTTGTATAGCAGTTAAATTTAGTCTATCTGAAGAAGCCTTGTTACTGGTACTCCATATTATATGCTTCCACAGTACTAAACTAGAAAATCTCTTACCCCTGTGGCGAGGATCTCTCCGTTTCGTTCATATGCCACAGCTGTAACAGCAGCATCATGTGGTTTGATGGCCTGTCTGAGACGTAGCTTGGCATCTCCTTCGGGGCTCTTTCCTGTGATTGTTTGCAGCTTCTGAGGGTCGTACAGCTCCAACAAGCGTACCACTCCATTCTCAAAGCCGGTCACCAGTAAATCTCCACTCTGGCTCACCTTAAAGATAACACCGGAGCCATTGTTGAGCCTTTTGAGTCACACTGTATAGGAGAAGGATTGAGTTTTCCACAGACACACTCACCACAAGTGGAGCCCAGCAGAGAGCAGTTCCTCCCTGAATAAAACGTCTGGTGGTCAGTTCTCGTTTTGCCAGGAAGTCAAAAACTTTGACAGAGCCTGGAGGACATGGACAGAACAGCAGCTTTTACAGAGTTTGGATGTGTTTTCACATATATAGTATATATTTATATAAACTGTGTATCTATAGTATTAGCTCTTGAGAACAAGCATACCATTTATCTTTCAATAGTAGCCCCGGCGTTTATTCAAAAAAAATCATTTGGCCGGCCCGGCGTTTAAAAGAGACCGGCAACTGTTGGAGACCGGCTCTTATTCCCTTCTCAGACGGAATGGACGTTTTGACTTTCTTCCTTCCTCTATAGCATCCGATGACAAAGCATTTTTGACACAAAAGGGTATTTGCCGTATGATTGACTGCAGGAGGGAGGTAGCCCAGATGGTACGAAAAGAGTAGTAGAGTATGGAACAGGCGGTGGGTCATTGGAGATCGGCATTTACTACTGACCGGCGCTTAAAGGAGACCAGCTGCTATTGGAGACCGGGTAATATTGGAGACCGGCTACTATTGGAGACCGGCGTCTATTTGTTGTGACGTTTTCAAACCCGCCGTTTATTAGAAACAGGCGTCAATAAAAGACAGGTCACTACTAGAAGATATGCAGTATGTGATTTTGGTGATATTTGTCATATCTACTGACATGAATGTGGTTTCAAATTTGGGCCCAATAGCTCTGGGGTGTGGCAACAGTTTAAGCGTAACAGCCTTTTTCTTTGAAATGCATAGAACTGCTAGTGGTTGATTGGCTACTAGCACTGAATCAATGGAAAAGGAGAGCATGTGTACAGATATGTAATCACACATGGACTCACGGTCCAGAGTGGTTGTTGCCATCAAGTGGGATTTCTTCGATACGTCCAGTCCTTGAATCATCCCAGCATGGAAAGAAAACAGGCACTCTGGATCAGGACTCTGCACACAAAAGATTTGATTACACAGGCCGGGACCTGCACACTGTATTATGACACAGTGCTATAATGAAGTTCCTGTGAAGAATGGAGAATATAACATTTTTGTGTCAATCAGTTACAACCCATCATTTAGAAATGTCTGCACTGTTACTTGTTCATTCAAATCCCCAATAAACAAACTATTGCATTTAAAAGATGCAGGAAATTTACCATGTTGGTGAATGAAAGATCCAGTTTCCAGATGGCTCCATTAGAATCCTACAAGTTCACACAGGAGAGCGCTCAGGATCGAGGTGAGTGTGGATCATGTGTTACGGTTTTAAACTGGAAACCTTTTTTCTGACCTGAGCAAACCAAACGAAGGAGTGAGGCAGGGAGCTCCTCACCACAGAGGAGAGGCACACATTGCCCCCGACCACCAGCTCATTATTGGGCTCCATCTCAAATCTGCCGCCGTCGCAGGTGCTGTCAGCTGTGTTGATCCTCTCAAAGTCCCAAACCTGACAGGAAAATTTTACTTTCGATATTCATACATTGATACAATTTTACAACTAGAAAGAAGAAAAGAATGATATTACAGTATTACAGAATATTGGTGGTAAGCACCTATGAGCATCTTTTTTTAAATAACTGCTTGACGCGATCTCAATAAATCCATCTGCTCAAATCCACGCTCAACACAAATTCCAGTTTCCTTAAGAGAAAGAGAAAGTGCTCCTATATTTCTACTCTAGCCCTTAATTTAAAAATGTATGTTCGTCCAAGCAGAGCGTGTAGATGGATTGAAATAGAGCCTCTGTGCTGTCTTCAGACCAATTTCAATGCTTTTGCTGCCATGATACCAGGTCTCTCTTGGAAATGAGATTTTTAATCTCAATGGGATTTTTTACTTGGATAAATGAAGGACTAATAATTAAAAAAAAAAAAAAGTATATTAATCCACTAGAGCAAATAGTCACCAACATAGTTCCCAAAAGAATAATTATTTCTTCTTTCTTCAGAAAAGTTCATTGTTAATTTTAGCTGTAATAAATGGACTTGCAGTAACAGCAGCCTCCATCAGGATCAAGCGTGTTTGGCATGTGGTGGAACAAGCTGAAGGACCAGAAGTATCTGCTGGCAGTTACTACTGTTCACACCCAGGGGGCAGATGCTCTGACAGGTCAAATGTTTTTGTGTTTGGCAAAATAAGGGGACTCTATGGTTTAATGTTGTGATTGGTGCAGCAAGGATCTTACCCTGACAACACCATCAGAGCCAATCGTCATCAACTGTCCATCTTCTAGGCAAAATGGCTGGACCTTCCCTGTATGACAGGTCCGGCCATCATTACGGCAAATCTCCACCTTGATGGTGTTCCCATCCCACAGCAGCAAATTGCCCCAATCTGTTCCTGACAACACCTAAAAGGAAAAGGTAAAGTGAAATACAAGTTCTCTTGACTAAAACATGGAGTGGTATGTAAATAATTCTTTCCAAGTATCACTGACCTCTCAAAGGACTTTAGACTAAAAGCTACATTTAACCATACTTTCACACAGAGCTATATTTCATGCACTTGAATAATTCAAACTACCTCATCTAAAGTTCATAACAAATCACCAATTTACTTTAATTTACACATGTAATGAATACTATATTACTAAAAAAGTAAAATTTCTGCTTTTATCTGGAGCCTTCACTAGATGATATATGGCCAATTTCAATTTAAATGGATTAATGCGAAGTTAAGAGGCTCTCCTGGAGGTAGCCTCTGGCTCTTGTGCACAGACCTTTCCATCAGGAAGTTCCACGTAGCCCTCGATATCAGTTGGTGCAATTTTCCCAAAATGTCCTATAAGTCCTTGTAATTTAGGACCTGTGAATGTGGTTGACATTTTCCAAAACCTAAGAGAGAGAAAATACATTCAATATCATGAACTGAGGTTTTTTTTGTTGTTATCCTGACCCCAGAGTTTACCGCGATATACTCTGCAAAAACAAGAAACTAACTCAAAGTTGTTTTTGCAACATTTTCAGGGGATTGTACTCTGACTTTACTTGATGTGCCCAAATCCAGACGTTGTGAGCAGTCCTGGGTTGTATGGGGAGAAGCTGACTCGATAGACTTCCTGCGAAATGGCCTTGCAGCTCAGCATCACCTCCTCCTGCCTCCAGTCCCACAGTGTCAGGGTGTAGTCGGGTGCACTGCCCACACTGGCCAGTATGCTTCCATCGTGGTTAAACTCCACAAAGCTGTACTCCTGCTCGGTACCACCTACAGACATGCAGGTTAAATCAAGAGCATCAAATAACATTAAGATAATAACTGTAAAATAAATCAGATTTACCTCTGAGGATGCGGTAAGGTCGCAATGAAGGATATTCATAGACTATGATGTTGGGCTGTTTTCCTTTCTCTGCTACAACAAAGTACTCCTTGCTAGGGTGTGCCTTTAACCACACACACACGCACACACAGAGAAAACAAAGACATTTTTAAGCTCTACATATACGTTAATATCCTTTAAAATGTCTGAGAAAATGCAGTCATCAGATGATTAATTATGCATTTGGACCCATTTAGAAGTTGTAAATCTTCTTGTAAATACTGCATTAAAAAATTGAGGTATTAAGTATTGCACCTCAATTATTTCTGCTTGAAAACTGTAGGTGCATAAATATACTCTTTTGCAGAAATCTTTGGAGCACCTACGATAACCTACATAAGCAGCCAACCACATTGCTGGCATTTATCCTGGAGTTTTACATTTGAACTGTTAAATGACAAGACTACAGCAGAAAAGTTGCTGGAAATGCTTAGAAGGAATTTAGGGTAGTAAACAGGCCCATCATAGTTGCAAGCTGAGTCAACATGATGTGTAGTTACATTTTTAGAGAGGTGCATGTCAGGTTACACAGTGGGCTGTCAGAGGGGTTTTGTGGTTACCATGTTAGCTATGCCGGAGATTTCCAGCTGAAGCTTAAATCCCCAGCATCATTATTTATCTCCTCAGTGTGCCTGCTATCAGTCAGAGATTGCAGATTCAGTTACATGATGGGTAATTTCCCCTTACCGTGATCGCTCCGATTCCCCCTCCACTGCAGGACCGCAGGTATCTCTGCTCCTTGGTGTTCACATCAAGCAGGACAAGCAGGTTCCCTGCTATAAAAATCAGAGTTCTGTCATCCAGCAGCTTCAGGTTTGCCCTGCGTCCACTGTCATAGCCAAAGGAGTGACTGATTGCATCATTAATTAAGGATATCAAAGTTAGAATTCACAGAATGTTTTTTAACAAAGGTCCCATGAGAATGACAAGTGCTTATTTATAATAATGTATCTCTGGCTTTCCGTTACACTCACTGTTTCTCTTATTACTTTAGAAGCATTAGTATTAGCAGAGAAATATATGGCACATACCATTAAATAATTACACTATAATGCTACTATATTAAACAATATTTTTGCATAGTCTATAGTACATATTACATACAATATGTACAAAGCATGTTTAAATGTACATATATTATACTTATCATTCATTCTTACACATACACTTATATAATAAAATAAAATGGCTGCAAACATAAGCACAATATAGAGTTAGGTAGTGTTTATAACATACTCGTGCAATTATTCCCCCAAAAATCATAGGGTGTTTAGTTTACAATATAAAGTGCCTTGAGGTGACTGTTGTTGTGATTTGCTGCTGTATAAATAAAACTGAATTTAACTGAATACATAAAAGATGGAGTTAAAAACTACTCAAAATAAACTATCTGCATTATTCTTATAATGGAACTTGAAAAGGTGTAAAATATTTTTCAGCAAAGGATACGAGAGGTGCAGGAGGTTCTCTGGGATTTCAGAGTCGGGTGTGATATACGGTTTGGAGTGAAGCTCTTCATATTTGTAGTACATGTCTGCAGGGAGCTGCGTTTTTGATTGGCTCTCAGCCTCCTGCTCCATCGCTGAGTGCTTGGTATCACATTCTGCGTGGAAGGAAAGATGTGAAAGCAGTTTTTCGTCACTGGTGACTTTGACCATTTAATTCACTTTATTTTCCAGCATTTTAGCACTCATAACTTAACAACTACGAGGGATAGCCACATGAAAGTTTTAGGGCTGAATTTATATTTATGTATCAATTTTACACCCACTCCAAGTGTCACAGTCTACAGCCAAGACCTTTCCTCCTGAAGGCTCGCTTCACAGCTTATTTTCTGATTCAAACCCGGGACCTTCTTGCTTTAAAGTGATAGTGCTAACCACCTCACCACGCAAACTTTACACTAATGGGAAAACTCAGATATAAAGTAATATGAAATTGTTTTACTGAAACTGGGTTTTACGTGGTGCATGACATAAAATGATCACTACAATAACAACGAAGTATCTAAAGCTGACTGGCTTTAGCTTGGTACATTCATGAGAATAGATGCTTTATTTACCCCAAGGTTGGGAGATTCCTTTGCTACATTAGCTAAAATATTTAACACAACCTAGAACAAAGCTTGAATAGGTAGAATGAGTATTGCTATGTAAATTAAAATTCAATATATCAAAATAAATATCTAAGTAAAAAATAATAATATATATAATAATAACAATGGATTTTCATTCATTAAAAGCTGCAAATAGCGGGTTAATAAAGTTAATAAAAATATCTGAAATTTTAAAAACACAAAAAATAATTATATTTTATTAATTAAACAGGTAGGAAATAGCTTCCTGACCTTCAGTGTTTTCCTGTGAAGGTGTCCGTGTGCTTTTAGTCTCTTCACTAACAGAAGCTCCGTTTTCTCCCATTTCCTCTTTGTTACGTCCTCTGTGAAACACACAGGTAGTCTATTATTCAAAGGTATTTTCAGCTTGAAATAACGAAAGTTAAACTTTAGAATGCGATAAAACAAACGCAATGCTAGCAGATGGGTTTGGAGTGAGTCTGCATGAAGATAACGTACACTATATAACTAGAAAATCAATGTTTAAAGTCCCGTCGTCTGGCTATTGCTCTGTAAAGTCTGTTGCTACGTTGCCGGGCAACAGGGAAAGTCACTGAGTTGCAAAGTCTTGTGGGTTATGTAGATTTCAGCCGTTGTCTTTCTTGCATTTGGAGCGCAATAGGTCGTGATTTTTAAAGAAAACGAAACAAACATGATTAACTTTAATATTAGATTAAACTAACCTGATTTTTAAGGAAATTTAATGTATGTCGATTTTTAATTAACGTCGACGTAACCACAGTAACGATGTCCTGCCCCTTTAAATACTGTCTGTAAACAAACATGGCCGCGTTAAAGTGGCGCAGACCTACACACACCGAAAGAAAGAAGTTCACTTTTTGTCGGTACTATTTGGGACTGCACAATAAATCGAAGTGTTAAATATTGAGAACTAAAACGAATAAATTTATCGGTGCGGCGTTTTTGGGTGTGTTAATGAATTGTCGCAACAACCAGCTTTTTACGGCAGCGGAGTTTTATTGGACGCATTGTGCCGTAAACCGTGTCGGTTACAGAACACATGGTACAGAGCTGGGGAATCGTGTACATCTGAAACGTGAGTTAACGGCTCGAAAAGTCCTGTTTACGTCGTTATTTTATAAAGAATGCTATTTTTATTTGAGTAATAATTAGTTGCTAAGATGTGTTATTTATGTTAGTCGCTAAGTAGCTTGGGTAAAAGCACCAGAAGCGCTTTATGGATCGAAAACGCATTTTACAACTGTTATAACGAATGTAAAAGTGGTTCATTAAAATTTAAATCCTAGCAGTGTCGTCATTAACAGCACGGGGAGGGAGAAAAAATTTGGTTTAGTTTCTTGTCTGTGGTTCTAGATTAACGCCTTAATTTACAAAGTGAGGAATAAAATTGTTGGTACAGCCAGTAAGTGTATTACAGGGAAAGTTCCCATCTGAAAGTGACCTAAAATCCACATGAATGTACTTCTGGTGTCCTAAATGTGAGACGTGGAGAATATTTTGTAAAACAGTTTTCTTGTCTCAGAAGCTCGGCTTTCTGTTTATTTTTATTATGAAGTTAAAGGCCCAGGTCATTGTTTCTAAAGCTACACACACACACACTTGTACCGTCGTCAGGTCCAATGATTGTATTGTTAGATGAAGGCACTTTTGATCTTGGCATCTACATTTATTGCTTTGCAGAAAGCTTCACTAGCTCACAACTTAAGTCCAATGAGAAACATTATTATCAGACACTTTCGCTCAGTCCAACAAAGCGTCTCACTGCCTCCGTAAGATGATAAGGAATACGTTATTTTTTCCCATATTTGGTCATTTGTTAAAGCACTTGAAATAATGATCAAATACTACTAATATTTATTATTATTACTAATATCTGTCACGTGCTTCTTTGTCAGATATATTGTGTTATAGAGGGTGATAGCATAGCAGTTTTTAGTTCTCAGCAGTTGCAATCACAGAACCAGTCTTCCTGGTTCCAGTTCGTTCAGTCTGTTAGTATCACCAGCTCTAGTGCTGCTTCCACACAGATCACAGCACAAGTACACTGTATTCACAGTAACTGATAGACAGAAAATCTCATCATCATCACTTTGCTCCACACAGTAAAGGATCATGTTGCCTGCTAAGCCTCTTGTTATGTATACATGTGTACAACAGCCATGAGTGGTCACTCAGTGGTTCGATGAGTATGAAAGAGATATTAATCACATGCTACAGTCTCCACAGCCAACTAATTTCAACCCAGATAAACGCTTGTGGGAGGTTGGCGTTCCAACCTTGTATTCTTCTTCTTCTTTTTTTCTACTTTAATTTGTCACCTGTGTGTGTGTGACTTGCTAATCTTCCTACTCTTGTCTCACTTTCTCTCTCAGACACACGTTAGGATGGAAACTCAATCAAAAAAACCTTTTTCTCCTAAAAATGGGAAGAAGTTCATGCAGAAAGGAAAAGGTAATTCATCTTTTACAACAACGCTTCCACGCTTCATCACATCAAACCAGTTTTGTGATTGGGGTGTTTCATTTTGCCCAGATTCCACAGGGACTAAATTTGGTGGAAAACCAGGCAGCAAAAAGCCCTTCAAACAGTACAACAACGCAGAGAGGAAGAGCCGACCAGGGAAGGGCCGGGATGGCGGCAAGAGAGAAACAAAGTTTTCTTTCTCTAAAGGAGGGAAGAGGAAACTGACAGATGTTAAAGATGAAGGTGGAGAGGGTGAAAGTGAGGAAATGTCTGCTCTGTCCAGACCAAATTTGTGGTTATATATCATGAGCTGAACATAATTGAAATGTTCTCAGTTCACTGCTGTTAGTTTTAGAGTAAAAATAAAGACTGCTAAAATGACACATTCTGCTCTAAATCATTGATTCTGTTTTCGGCTCCTCCTGAGAGCCTTTCTGTTAGAGGGCAGCCTTCAAAGCAAAAGTTCTGTTTCCTTTGTTTGTGTGAGATCAGGTCCTGAGGCCAAGAAGGTGAAGAAAGGTGGATTTAAGCCAAATGAGAAGCTCACAAAGGAGGAGCTGAAGAAGAACAGGCAACAAAGAAAGAAGGACCTGAAGAGGAGCCGACAGGAAGCTGAGAGGAAGGACATGTTTGAGATCATCAATGAGTCCAAACATATGTGGGGAAACCTCAGGAGGTACATGTGTACACACACACACACACTCACAGGGTCGGAGACAAGGCCGTCGTTTGTGTTGCAGCAGTCGGTTCAGTATCGGATGTTTGTGTCAACAGGAAGAACTGCGAGAAAGACCTGAAGAAGAAACTGCTGAATAAGCTTCGTGATCTGATCCATGGAAAAGTCAAACAGGTCTGTTTGTTCAAAACTGCACATTTGTATTTTCTTTCTTTTTAAACCTGTCTAACTTTTCTTTAAAATGAACCCATCCTCAGATGACCATATTAGGGACTTCCTGAAACCTAAGCATTTGGCTCACAGGGATTACTTGTACATACACCAGTCTAATCATATGTGAAAGAAAATAAGAACAAACAGGATAGTCTCCCATTAAGATGCACCTTGTTAAAATATAGTTCGGGTCATATTCTCTTAGGATTGTTCATCATGACTTAGCAAGTAAACAGGCTTAAAAGTGGACACATGGATCACAAAACATCATATAAAGAGAGAAAAACAAGCAGATTATTGCATAGATTCTTTATTCTTTATTTTATAGAATAATTTGGATTGCTATGTGACGTGCTTTCCTTCCTCCAGATGGCGTTTGCTCACGATGCTGTGCGAGTGCTGCAGTGTTACATTCAGTTCAGCAACCACGAGCAGAGGCAGGAAGTGTTTGAGGAGCTCAAAGGTGAGCATTAAAGTTTCAGCTACATCTTTGTAAGTGTTTCCCCACATTCTGAGCTTTTTCATCACCAGTTACACAACATTCAAGGTGATGTCTAGAAAATATCCCCAATACAAACAGAAAACTCAGAATGGACTGTGGGCATTTAGCAGTTCTGGATTTTATGTGACAGTGGATAGTTTTCCCTTTTTTTTTTTTTCTTTTAACTTTTTATTCTTGCACAGAAGAAGTTTTAGAAATGGCAAAAAGGCTTTTAGAAAGGGAAATCACAAGTTGTCCACACATGACATTTTAACCATCCATAATCTTAGAAAACCCTGCATGAGTGATGCACGTTGCTTTTTATGCCATCATAATGGGTATGAGGTGGTTTTGGTTTGTATGCAGTTTTCCGTTTTTTTTTTTTTTTTTTCTGACATTTTGGTGAACAAAATTGTCTCTCATTGGACCATAACAGGGTCATTCTGTGTGCAGTTTGTGTGTTTGCTCTGTGCTTGTGTGGGTTCTCTCTAGGTACTCTGACTTCTTTCCACAGTCCAAACACATGTACTTAGCAGGGTTAGGGTAATTGGATTCTGAATTGGCCATAGGTGTGAATGAGAGTGTGAATGGTTGTCCGTCTTTCTCTGTTAGCCCTGTGACCGACTGGCGAGCTGTCCACGGTGTACTTGTGCCTCTTGTGCCTGGGATAGGCTCCAACCCTCCCACAGCCCTGATAAGGATGGATGGGAAACATGTCTGTTATGTTTGAGTAAATGGGACTCCAAACCAGCAAAGCTGGTTACAAATATTAGAATTCCAGTGCGGTTCCTTTGGACCTTTTTAAAACTCGTGCAGGAACGGCCCTGGTGACGTTACAGATGAGGAATGATTTCAGGGTCTTGTGGGTTTTCACTGCTACTTCCCCACAGAAATGAATGTTTTTGTCATTTTATCAAAACCAACAGAAATCTACCTGTGCCAAAGTCATGTTTGTTGATAGTGAAACCAGCTTTCTGCCACTTTTTTCCAACCTCGGATTATGAATAGGCGTCACATTTTCCCTTTAATAAGTAATACATGAGCAGAAATGAAAACATCCGGTTATACGCCTGTGTCCCTGTTTTTTATTAACAGATGACATCCTGAGTTTGAGCAAGTCGCAGTATGGCAGACATGTGGTGAAAAAGCTGCTGATGTATGGGTGAGTTCCCCCCCCCGCGCATGTACTTTGAAACAGTTGTTTCTATTATTTTGTCCAACCAGTTTAAATGAATTTGGCTAAATATGACAGGATAAACTGCTCAGCAGCTATAATGAACTTCTGCAGTAGATAAATAATAAAAACACCTAAAATAACACTTATTATGTATTTACTTCCCCCACAGAAACAAGGAGCTGGTGGCGGCAGTGATTAACAGGTTTAAAGGTCACGTGCGGCAGATGCTCCGACATGCCGCCGCCTCGTCCATCATCGAGTACGCGTACAATGACAAAGCGGTGCTCGCACAGAGACTCATGCTCACAGATGAGCTGTACGGCAACACCTACACTGTCTGCAAGGTAAAGACACACACATACACACACACAGGCTTGGAAATGTTGTTTTATGTCAGCGCCACCAGAGGGCTGAAAAACAGGCTGACCGCTATTGTGATTATTATTTTTGAGAGGTGTGCTTATTAATTGCTGGTGCGCTTTCTTTGTCCGTGTCCAGTCGTACGAGTTCAACACACTTGAGAAAGTCTTAAGGATGAACCCGGACAAGCTGAACAACATCATTGACGAGATGAAGCAGATTCTCACACCCATGGCCCAGAAGTAAGACCAGAAAAAAGAGGCACCTGCACAGTCTGATTATGACGTCATTTACAAATGTTTTCTGACAGAGTGTAGTTAAAGGTTTCAGTTTTTGTTATTCTAATAAATAAAGCAATTCACATTAAGTTGAGGTAAAATAGCAAAAGAGTCGATAAATACATTGTTTAAAATGTTTTTCCTGAAGATGAGAACAAATCTGAGCTCATGTGGAAACTTTGATTGGGTTTGAGTCGCATTTCTGGTCAGAATTTTATTCTTTTAGATGAATTAAAACCTAAAAGAAAGTTAAAGTTGTAAAGTTTCATTATTGGACTTAAAAGTTACAAATTAAATCTTAAAGTCTTAGTTTCAAAATCCTGCGTGGGCATGCGACATGATCTGTGCGTATCAGGCGATTCGTCCACACGTATTTGAGGTTTTGTAAGTGAGCGAGAGAGATGTTACCTGCTGTTTTACACATTTGTGTGCACAGAAAGGTTTTTGAAATTCAGAATTATTGGAGCCGTGAGCTGAACTTAATAAACTCAGCATAAATAAGTATTTATTCAGGTTTGGATGTACGCATTTGTAAAATAGTTTTAGGTGTGGTCAGATTTTGTATTTCTGTTTTGTATTTGTGTGGATTTAAACACGCACGTGAGAGTCCTCAAAAGTTACAAATCATTGTACACATTTGTTAAGCTTAAGTTGTGCTTGCAGATCATACCGTACGCATTGAGACACATTTCTCTCCATATTTTGGAGTCCTGTCCATCTTTGGATCCACATACCTATGTGAGAAGGTTTCTCAAACATGAACTACATGGAGTCCAAACAGCTCTTTCCTGACTGACGTCACTGCAGTCCTGCATTAATATTACAGCCCTGATATGCAGAAGCTCTGCAGTGAAACAGAAATCACACTAAAAAAGAATTTAATGTGTTGTTATTTTTCAATAAATATCTCCATATTTTCGACCTTGAGTTGATGTAGTGTAATATATGCCCAGGGCTGGACCACAGACCACCACAGACACACGGCTCTTTTTCTCCCAGTATTCGGGATGAGGGGCTAAAATGGCTCTTTGGTGCTGGAGACCGCTGATTTAGACTTAAATTACTGTCATTCTTTTCACTCCAAGTCTGCACATCATGCATATTATTGGAAGAAATAGGTGATTTTATGTGTTTATCTTTTGAATCATAGGCCCCAGTCCGAGGGTGACAGTGGCCTACATCAGTTGGCAACTTTCTAGATTTTCTACCATTAATATAAAAAGGTTGAACCTCTTTTGGAAAGCCACACATATTCTGTGCAAATTTTTTAATCTTTAGACCAAAAGCTCACAAAAGCTTTCAGACGGATTTTAGATATGGTTAACTGAAATCAGCTGCAAAACTGTCAAACTGGAAGTCAGGTCGTATGCCAGGCTTCCTGTATGAAAAATTAATCTAAGCTGGAAGTGCCAAAAACTGCAGATGCTCCATTGAAATTCAGTTTCTATTTTATCTGGATATTGGTTGATCACTTTGACTCTTTTTCATATTTCAGGGAACAAGTGATCAAACACTCTCTGGTCCACAAAGTCTTCCAGGATTTCTTCCAGTGTGCTTCTGAGAAACAGAGAACGGTGAGCCTCTTTTTAAAGTTTCCATGTATAAAAGAACAGAAGCTGAATATATGCTGCTTTACTAGAACTAAAAATGGAATAATAATTGTTTCTTCTTGCTCTGTTTTTGTTGCGATTCGAGCAGGAGATGATCGAGTCCATCAGACAGTCGGTCGTCTACATGGCCCACACTCGCGACGGAGCCCGAGTGGCGATGAACTGCCTGTGGCACGGCACAGCCAAGGTGTGCACACACTTAAAAAAGACAACTTCATGTTCACATGCAGGAGTTCTGGTGTTACAGACTGTTGAGAAGCAGCCTTCACGCTTTTCTTTTTTTCTCCATGGGAGTCTTTTAAAAAAGGAAGCGGCACTCTTACTGGGCTCAAAACCAAAACTTTTGGGTTCAAAATAGTAATGACCTGTTATTTATCCACCCCTGAGGTTTGCAGGCGGTCATTGTGTTTTTTGTTGTTTCAGGACCGAAAAGTCATCATAAAAACTATGAAGACCTACATGGTGAAGTTTGCCATGGTGAGTTCATTTAATCACATGTTGATTGATTAAACCATCCATCTACTCGCTTCCGCTTATCCTTTTCAGGGTCACAGAGGGGGCGCTGGAGCCTATCCCAGCTGTTTTGGGGCAGGAGGCGGGGTACACCCTGAGGCTAACACACATAGACAGACAACCATTCGCACTCACACATTCACACCTATGGGCAATTTAGTGTTTCCAATTAACCTATCCCCACAAAATGCATGACCTTTGACTGTGGGAGGGACGGGCTGGAGTACCCGGGGAGAACCTGCAAACTCCACACAGAAAGACCCCGGCCTGATGGTGAAACTGAACTCAGGACCTTCTTGCTATAAGGCAACAGTGCTAACCACCGCGCTGCCCCCAAACCAAAATATTCTAAACATAAAGTTTATATTTTAACAGATTCATGCAAAGTGTCTGCAGGTCAATGAAAGTCAGTTATAATCAATTTGGATGTTTTTAGTGTAAAACAACTTCATGGTTGCACCAAAAAATAATCAGGTCTTCTTGAGTCTTGCTATCCAACCTGCTTTTTAGTGTACACAACTAAGAATCCTGTTTTAATTTGTCACCAGTTTTTTCTTTTGACTTGACTTTTTACCTGACTGATTATTTTGGACTGATATCTGTGGTTAGTGTGTGTTTTCACTGTCAGTGTGTATTTCTGTACTTTGTGTTCTCATCTTCACTTCTACCTCATTAGTCTTATTTTTCTGGTGGATTTCTGTCAATGTTTCAGGAGTTTTGTAATGAAATTCTCAGTTCTTGATCTTCTAAAAATCTCAAAGTGAACTTGTTAGTAGCTGCAGACGCCTTGTTATGTACACAATTGTTCAAAACTAGACAATAGCTGCTGGTTATTAGATCTCTTTAAAGTCACATCATTTAGAAATTACAATTCTTCAGAGTGAGTAAGAGTGTGATTAATGGACCGATGTGTGTATGTATCCACAGGGGGAGTTTGCTCACCTGGTTCTTTTGGCCATATTCGACTGTGTGGACGACACCAAGCTGGTCAAACAGGCCGTGCTCTCAGTAAGTCAGATGCAAAATACTTCATTGGTATGCAGACTCAAATGTTTTGGAGCCCAGCAGGAATCTGTAAACAGACTAGAGAGTACAGAGAGAAATGACTGAGTGGCCTGAGCCAAAGTGCAAATCTGTCTGAACAAGGAGGGCAGACACACACTGCACAGAAAAAGAAACCTGAGTTTAGACTAGGATGGTTCCTGAACTCGTATTCTCTTGACTGGGAGGGGAAAAAGTGCAAAGCATGACATGTTTAAGAAATATTCCCATTTAAACCTCCTTTGTGTCTCACCTTTCAAGGAGATCCTAGGATCTCTGGATGAGGTTGTAGGTAACAAATATGGTAAAAAGGTTCTGTTGTACCTGCTGAGCCCCAGGGACCCGGCTCACTTGGTGCCGGAGATCATCAAGGTTTTGGAGCAAGGAGACGGAAACGCACACAGGTAACAACAATATGGACGGTTTTGTTTAATCCAAGAAAGTAAAGATAAATAGTAATGCTGACACATAAAGGTCTGAGATGGAGTGAAGGTCACATGTTTCTGCTCTGTTCAGTAAAAAGAGCACAGCCATCCGGAGGAAGGAGCTGCTGGAAGTCGTCTCCCCACCACTGCTGGAGTACCTGTGTAACAATGCGGCTGCCATGGTGATGGACAAGGCAACCAGCGTCACCATCAGTGACATCTTGGCATCAGCCTGCGGGGACCTGCGGCCCGCCATGATGGCTGTGGCTCAGCTGGCCAATCAGGAGTTGGTGCCAGGAGGGATTAAAGGCGAGGTGTGTGACTGCAATTAGAATCCGAGCACAAAAGTAAATGTGTCAACATTTAAACAACAAAAATGAATATGGAAGGATTAGTTTTAGTTGGATATTCACTAAAAGAAGCTTTGATGGTGACTTGAGGTTTGATGAGCTGTTCATCACTTTAAACCTGACTCCCTCTGTAGCTTCACATGGCAGAGCATCCAGCAGGACACCTGGTGCTGAAGTGGCTCATAGAGCAGGACGTCACGCTGGCAGAGGCTGGCAAGGAAGGTAAGGACACACAGTCTTTCTCACTCACGCACACACACACAGTAAACTGGATTTAAGTGGGTTCCTTGCATTAGCTTGAGTCATTTTCACACAAACTCCAGACATTTGCAGGGGAATCAGGCTGGGTTCACAATGCTGGAAATACTTTGTGTTGTTTAGGCAAGCAGGCAGGACACATGACACGTGCTTGGAAGCAGCAGCTGTCACACTTCTAGCAAACCGCCAGGTTAAAGACCAGATAATGCCTGATTCAACTGAGCTGGACATTGTATTCTCATTGGCATCTATCTAGAGCAATGTCTCTTAAATTTAATGGTGTCCTGTCCTCTCTAACACAATTGAGGGTTGAGTCAGTTATAGCTCTGGATCAAAAGAGAGAAGTGAACTTTTTAAAAACATGAGTACACTAGAGGCTGACAGGTGGTATTCAGTGGACTAAAAGCTAAACACACAACTTTGGAGTGTGTCTCTGCTGAGCTAAACAACAGAGCTACAGAGTTCATCACAAACTGCAATACTCCTACATACCTGCAGGAAAATCACTTCACATCACTTCTAGAAAGTGGAAACTATATCTCATTAATCTGTTTTTTTTTTTGTTTTTTTTTCCCTTTCAGAGCGATTTGGGAGGATCCTGGTGGACACAGTAGGAACAAATAAGATGAAGAACTGGGCCAAAGTCAACAGAGGAGCCATGGTGCTCTGCGGGTCGGTGAA
Organism: Pelvicachromis taeniatus; assembly: GCA_015108175.1. Lineage (NCBI taxonomy): Eukaryota > Metazoa > Chordata > Actinopteri > Cichliformes > Cichlidae > Pelvicachromis > Pelvicachromis taeniatus. The sequence continues at coordinate 25,252 of VURO01040232.1, forward strand.
CAAACATTTCTATCCATTCAGAGAACGGTTCTTTGACGGTTGTATAACAACTGGAGTTCAACTCACTCAGTATTTTTATTAGCTAGCTGGACAAAAACTAAAACCCCAGTCAGAGATGAGGGGTATCATAACGGAGGTTATCAATTTTCTCTGGGTTCTCTGCTTCAGGTTCTGTGCACAGACATGAAAAGGGGCTTTTCACAGGCCCTGACTCTTCTTTACCACAAAATGTGCTCACTGTGAGTGAGGCCTACTTCTATCCTAGATATTATCAGGTGATGATGATAAAGTGGTGATTAAAAATCTATCAAGAGCATAAAAATCTAACAGTAAGTGCAGATAATCTATACTGATTTTAAAACATGCTAAAAGAACCAGTGAAAACATAGCTGATTTTAAACTGAAGATAACCATGCATTTGTTTTAAGGACCAGCAGGGGGCAACTCTGGTCGCCAAAGATACCATTTGCCCTCTTTTTTTTTTGTAAATTAAAGTTTGGGGTTTTTTTTCTTTACAGTCTGCTGAACAGCTGTGACAAGTCTGTGGCTGCGGAGATGAAGGTGGCGCTGGAGTCCATCAGGTCAGAGCTCAGCAGCATCAGCAACAACAAAGGCGTGGAAATCCTGCTGGAGAATCTGAACAAGTAGACCTTTTTCTTCCAAACAAACTGCTGATGTTTAACCCATCGCTGCATCTACGGCACCAACACCTGCATGAATGTGAGCGATTGAAGCAGCAAATGGGAACATTTTTCAGGAAGTGGATACAACCTGACACACTGATGTGTAAACAGAGGATGGGAATATGGGAAATGAGGAAAAGTGGAAAAACAGATTACAAACACGCAAGAACAGCTGGGAGTTCAAAAGTCAATGGACAGCACACACAAATTCATTTTCTAGTTCATTACTGTCTTTGAAACTCAGCACTTTATCATTTACATTAAAGCATAAACTAAACAAATCAGGAAGAAGTGATGGGTTTCATGGACAGAAGCTAAAATGTTTAGATACAGAGCTGATTAGTGAATGGGAAACACCCTCTGTCTGTGATTGGACACACCAGAGGGCGATTCCACATTGAGCTACTGAGCGAGGTTTGAAAAAGAACTTTTTCTGTGCAAGATTGATAAGCTTAGCATGATTGAACGAACCATGATGAGATCTTCAAGAAATGAACAGAGGTCTCTTATACTTTCTGTAATTATAAGAGAGAATCCTGCTTATTTCATGCCTGGGATCTCTCCAGTTGACTTGAGTTTAAAATCTGTGTTCAGTCCAACACTCTGAAGGTCACTGAAAAGCACAGAAAAGGTTGGACAAGTAAAACCATGTGCATCACATGACACAGCCCAAGGTTTTTGGTCATTTGTGTGAAGTAGGATTCATCTGGTCAGCTTTCCAATTTGTTTTGTAAGATTTTATATGTTGTAAGTGATCAGCTACAAAGTTGATGTGTTTGCAAAATAAAGACTATTGTGAGAATTATAATATGAATTGTTTTTTTTGTTTAATAAGAGATTTATGTGATGCTGACACAGCTGTTCTGAGCATTTCAAAACCCTTCTGTGTAAAACTAACTGCTGACTTTCATACCAAGGATCATTGCGGAGACCTGGGGTACTTCAGGTCAGGAATATAACCAGGAGCATTTGCGGTAGTGTTCATGAACAGAGGCGGATATTCCTCTAAAGAAGGTATTTAAACCTTGATTAAAAATGAGTTTTTGCTACCCAGCTCACAAGACAGACATAAAATTGAGACGGACATCAGATCATTTAGAAATGTGAGTTTTTACTCAGATTATTTAGAACTTAAGTTTACATGCAGAAAAAGAAATCGAAAACATCCCCGAACGTTTGCTCTGCAAAGCCAGTAGGTGGTGCAGGGAGCATAACAGAGCGAGAGCATAGTACCCAAATTTAAACCACCAGTGATTTTAATGGGTGGGATTACATCATCAGTAGTGGGAGCATGGATGAAAATATGGATAAATAAACATTTTTGTCAATTCCGTGGCTAGAAAGTTCTCAAGTTTGACTTTAAATGACTGCAGTGGAGGCTGTTTCACTGAAATGTTTATTGCCACATTAATTTCCACTTCCACCAGGTCTGGCATCTGAACAGCCAAATCGTTTTGAAAATGTGGTTTCTAATTTAGTCCTTTTATGTTTACAATTTCTCTGAACATTGTGAGAACAAGTTGTAAAAATAACTGAGTAACCTGAAAAAAGAGAATGATAAGTACAATTCCTGGCTTCTATTTACCCGTACACCCCCTAACTGAAATCAGAAAAGTGTTGTTGGTGGAGGAAGTTTCCAGCAGCATCATGTTCACCATCCAGCTGCACTTACGGATAGAGCCTAGCTGAAATTTCAGGTACTGTCTGCAGTATGTGTGATCAGAAACCTCATGTCACAAACAGGTTTCAGAATTTTATTTCTTCTCTTAAAACTTCTACAAGCTAATGTCATCACTTTTGGTGAATGGTGTCATCGCAGAACTCTGAGAACTTCTTTGCCGCCCTCCTGGCGAAGCCCACCTTCCCACGAGCCTTGGTCACAGCGGTGTACTCGTGGGCCTTGAGCTTGGCGTAATAATCAGAGAACTTGTTGTAAAGGACGGAGATGGGCATGCCGTTGAGAATGATGCCGAAGGAGATGCAGGCAAAGGCAAAGATACGTCCAAGGTTGGTCTCTGGGTACATGTCGCCGTAGCCCACTGTGGAAATACTCACCTGAGGGGTGACGGAAACAATAACTATAAAAATGCAAAAGATTGACAAAGAGCTTGAATGGCTTAAGTAGGATTTACTGAAACGCTCACTTGTATACATTGCTATGTTTTATCTAAAACATGGGTTCTAAAATGGTGGGCTTTGGGATTCTGTGACAACCATACAAAAAATATTAAAGGCTAGCCCAGTTTAGAGATGGTAGGAATTATAAGAGCCTCCTGTTGATGTCGAAATGGATACATTTCTTTCATCTTGGATTAATGACAACTAACCAGTGGGACAGACAACCCACCGCTGAAAGACAAAGGAAACAAACTTTGTCTAAATCTTGTAGATTTATAAAGGAATTGTAAAAGTGTGTGCAACTCATATTGTTCTGATGTGAGAGCCAAAAGGATTCATACTCCCTCCAAAGGTGAGATCTTCATTTCGTGTACGTTGAATCAGTGGAAATGAGATGGCTCTGAGTTAAAAGTCATAAATAGGGGTTTGGTGACAGAGATGGGGGAAGGTTTCATGTCCAGAAACACAAACTAACAGATACCAAGAGGTAACAGAACATTTAGTGGTACACCTTGCTTGCCTTAATTGGCAAAGATTCAACAAGTTGCTGGAAACATTCCTCAAAGATTTTGGTACATATTAACACGATAGCATCAGATTTGTTGGACTTACATCCCTGATGCAACTCTCCACCATTTATTTGTAATAATGAGCAGTTGAGCAAGTGTACTTAACAAAATTGTTGGTGTGTATTAGTGTGTCGACTCACAGCGGCCCACCACCATGCGTGTGGCATGGAGGTAAAGTTGGTGTTGTAGCTATCATGCTCCACCGTGTACACCATGGCTGAAAACATGAAGATTCCCATGCCGATAAAGAGCAGCAAACATCCCACCTGGAAAGATATTTTCAGCAATTTCAGCATTTATTTCTCTTTGGCTCTTGGCAGAGGCAGTTACATCTTTTTTTCCCTATCCATCCCTTATCTTTCCTGCTTGGCTTCTATGGCCTTGTCTACTCTCGTCTAACTCTAACCCTCAGAAAGTCTCTCAGTCTTGTTCTCTAAAACCTAAAGAATTATGGATTTGATCAACTGGTCCCTTAACGAAATTGACACCCTATTCTCAATGAGAAGCCTGGCTCAGGAGAGCCTGATTGTCCTGCATAGATTTGCTGCCAGATACTCGTTGGTCGGTTGCGTTGTGTGCCTGGAGACACTCTCAATGGAGGGCACTGAACGAGATCTACCATTCGGAACAATGACAACAGAGTTCTGGCTGATCGGAGCTGACTCGGACCTGGCTTATTGAAGAACAAGGAAAACAGTTACAGCTGTTCAAAACCCCACGAGGCTGGCTGACACAATTGATGATGGGCAAGCCGTGAGTACTCAGACTGTGTTTATTGAATACAATATGGATAAGATCTTGGAGAAGCTCACAGCTCTGCAACGGAATTGAGAGACCTGATGACCAGTAACGGAAATTAGACCAACTGCGAAATTGGAATGCAGTTGTTTGTTCGAACCCAAACAACCATCTCCTTCATGTAACTACCCAATGCCAAGACTGGGCGGAACAACAATCCTCCTTGATAACAGGACTGTGTTTAGACTATCTGCTCTTATCCTTCAAAGTCACCCGCGTCAATGGAGGACTGTTGACTTTTGCTTAACCGGGTGAAAGGACACTCTCAAGTTGAACACAGGATACACACATGCGTAAATCTCTCATGTACAGTGACACAGACACACACACTCACCCTCCTCCCAATGCCTCCGAACGCTTACTTCCACCCAAAGTAGGCAGTTGGATCTGTCCAGCGCAGGAAGATTGGCAGCACGACCGGGCTGCTGTCTACATGGGCTAACTCCTGACTCCCTCCCCCCCTCCATTGCAAGGCATATGTTTTTATGTGATATGATTATTTATGTGCTTTCTGTGCTGAGGTGTCTTTTTTTTCTGTTCTCAAACTGCTCTCCCCTAGGAGCTCAGTCTGGGATGGGTTCTTTTTTCTCCTCCTCTTTCCTCGTGTATTGTATTTCCATGTATTCCATTGTTTTTTCGTACCTCTCAGACCTGTCTTCCCAATGTTATGTTTGTATATTCTATGTCAGAAGGGGTGCTCATGATGGCACCGGATCATCTGGCAACCTTTAAAACCATTTCCCTCAGGATAAAATAAAGTACTGTCAATTATCAATTTAGTTAAACATTTTCTTCATATTTCTCTCAACCTGGAGATAAACCCTGACCTGCTGGTAGCACTGTCTCAGTGTGAAGCCAAAGGCTCTGAGGCCTGTTGAGTGACGAGCCAACTTCAAGATCCTGAAGATTCTCATCAGACGCATGATCCTCAGAACCTGCCCAACCTACAGAGAGGAAAAATAAACTACTAAACATGGATAAGACCACCATTTTTAAAGTTTAACGACAACTATCCCTTCTTTTCTTTACCTTCCCCACACGTGCTACTGTCTCAATGTCTCCAGAGTGCACATGGATGTCCTTGTCCTCAAAGCATTCCAAGATCATCTGCAAGTAGTGTGGCAAGATAGCGATCAGATCAACTGTGTTCAGCACACTGCGTCCAAAACACTTCAAGTCAGGGGTGGAGATCAGACGCAGCAGGTACTCCAGGGTGAAAAAGGTGATGCATAACGTCTCGACGTACTCCCCGTAGAACCTGCCGCTGGGCTCACCTGATGGTGTCTAGAACAGAGAATATAAAGATATAGCTTCTATTCTGAAACAATAAAGGATCAGTCATGGTTTTAGTGTTATACACACCTTGTACTGCATCTCCTCCACAGTGTTGAGGGTCATGGCAACGAGTGACACCAGCACAAACATGGAGGAGGCGACTGCCACAAGCTTGGCTGTCATCGAGGAGAACGGCATCTCCATTAGGTTCCAGATTTTCCTCCGGGTCTGCCCGAAAGCCATGCTGTTAAATAACACCTCATTCTCCTCGGTTTCTACCTGCAAGATAAAAATGCATCAGTAACAGGATACAAACAGCATTCTTTTGTTTCTTTATTAGGGGGCTGGGTCAAACTTGATGGTCAGCAGAAATCACCAGAAAAATAGTTAAAGGTGTATAAAAACATCTTATTTTGAAATGAGGACAAAACCACTAGACAAATGAAATGTCAAGACAGGTCACAAAGCTGAAACGCACTTGAATTAAAGTAAAAAACTGGCACAGCAAACTGTAATGGAAACATTTGTATAAATCTGTGCCAAGGAAAAGCTTATTCTCTTCTCCCCATCTGTCAAGACAGCAGAGTGGAGCGGTGATTTATAATGTAGGTCAAACAGACTCAGAGTCAGCCAGCAGATTACTGCCAAATCAGAATTTAAAAAATTACTGCTGAACCAATGAGGCAGCAGTAGGTGATGAACCCGTGACATTTTGTTTTGCAGCACTGTTAAACATATGGAGTCGAACCAGTGGTAAAATAAATAAAGTCGCTGATTACGAATTGCCTCCTGTGTCCTGTGGATTATCCACTTCTTACGGAGAAGGGTCTAACTTTTCTAGGCTGTGAGGACTACAAATAAAAATCCATGGCAACATATATGTGTGTGAGTTAAATTTGAAGACAGAAATCCCAAAAAGGGTCACAAGAAAAAAAACATGAAGGATCCTGACATGAGATCTTGCACTTATTTTTTTAGACCTTTTTTGAAATGCAGAATATAAAATATACTTTTCCTATTTGGTCCTCTAACATTTACCATCTGTGAAAAAAGGCCCACCCATCTGTAGTTCAAAATATTTATTTATGAGGAGCAGCCAATCAGAAGAAAGATGGTTTAAAGTTAGGAGACAGGGAGTTTCATACAGATGGTGAACTGAGGGCCTGCACTGTGGTGTGTATAAGATGAATATTTTGAACTGTGAACTTGCAAAAGCTATTAAAGTCTGTTAAACTGAGGCAAAGTAGAGCACAATAATGTAAATGTTTATTTATTACACACAATTTAAGTAAAAATGCACAGAAAGTGTGACATAACTCACCAGAGCACCCATCTCTGTAATCAGCTGCTTCTGTATTTTCAGCTGCTCGTTCAGCTCGTCCTGCCTTTCTTCAAAGGAGATGCGGCAGCAGCGCTGGCTGTTTTTGATTCTGACACCCCAGTAGTTTATCTCCTCCAGGAAGTTTCGGGGACACAGCTCGTCTTTAATCCACAACACTCCAGTTCTGACAGAGACAGGAAAACAGCATCCATGATCATTCCACGATATCATAAAGGAGATGAAAATGTCCCTGTGTTGACTTATGATTCATGTCTATTTCACAATATTTCACCTCACGTGTTTTATGTCACCTGTAGAAATTAAAGATGTTGTGGAAAATTGTTGGGTCGCGGTCAAAGAAGAACTCGTTGCGCTGGACCACATAGTCATCACAGAGGTCCAGCTTCCTGCTGTGGTCTGTGTATGTGGCCAAGCGACCGATCCGAGTCTTCGGATACCTGGCGGCTAACCTGTAAGGCAGGTGATACACCTGAGAAATAAAAAGAGACATAGACATTTTATGATCTACAAAAAGGTTGGGAAAAAAACATGGAAAAAAATTTTCATTACAATTACAAAATGCTAATATCATAAAAAACATGCAATGTACAAAACCAGTTTAAAAAAAAAAAAAAAATTAAAAAAAAATATAAATAAAAAATAAACAAATATAAAAAAATAAAACAATATAAAAAAAAAAAAAACATTTATAATTAAAAAAAAAAAAGATAGAAATATT
>VURO01040233.1:0-11839 GCA_015108175.1 Pelvicachromis taeniatus
TGCCAGGGTGCTTGAAAGGAGAGTCCGTCCGTTAGTCGAACCTCGGTTTTCGTCCCGGTCATGGAACACTGGACCAGCTCTTTATCCTCTCAAGGATACTTGAGTGTGCATGGGAGTTTGCCCAACCAGTCTACATGTGTTTTGAAGGCATTTGACCGTGTCCCTCTGCGTCATGGTCCTGGGTCTCCTGACCCAGCGTTTTCAGTTTATTATTATTATTATTTTGTACTGTTCGGACCCCTAGCCCTTATGTTTCTCTGTGTTCCCTTTGTTGTGTGTTTAGTTTTCCCCATCACTGTTGTGTTCTGTATTATTGCTGTCTGTGTTTTGGTTTATTGTGCTCCATGGTTTATGTTCTGATTTTCAAGTGTGCAGTTGTGATTATTTTCCCATGTTTTGATTAGGTTTGTTATCAGGGTCCTGTCTCTGTGTTGCTTTCCCCGCCTGTGTTCCCTCTGCTTTCCATGTAGTCATGCCTCCGAGTCTGTCACTGTGCTTTTTTGTTTCCTGCTTTATTTTGAAGGTTTTGTCTCTTGTCAGTAGTGTCAGTTGTGCTTCCCTGTTCTCGTTAGCCCTGATGTCTCCCAGCCGTGTTCACTTCCTGCCTCTCGTTCCCCTCGTTATGTCTTGTGTATTTAAGTCCTGTGCTTTCTGCGCTCCCTGTTGTGTTGTTACGTCTTTCTCCACGTTGTGTGTTCCTCTGTGGTCCTGTCCCTGTGCTCTGGATTAGTTTGTATTTTGGTATATCAGCAAATAAAGTTGTTTTTGATTTTCACTCCGGCCTCTGAGAAGTCTGCTCTGGGGTCCTTCTCCTGCCTGCACACAGATCATGACAGTAGATGAGAAAGTTCGACATAGAGATGTTTATTTGAGATTCTTATTATTGGACTACTCGTCATTTCAAGGCATTTATGAAAAAAATCACTTTTTACTCTGTTGCTTAATCCAAGAGTGAAGTAGCTGGAGGTCATTGAGAAGAACGCCTAAAAGGTGTTGCTGCTCTAGGGTAGAGGTTATTCTTAAAATCTGATTTGAGAAGAGTGTTGGTTCATATCACAGTCAGTATAAAAGATGGAAACCTTCACTTTTTACATGTTTTTTTAAAATGCTTGCTAGAGGGTGACACATGTGATGCAAGAAGTCTTTTGACTAGGCCTGGGCAAAACGATTATTTTCCTAATCGATGAATCTAGTGATTAATGTTTCGATGCATCGATGAATCTAATGATATATGTTACTGCTAAGCAGCTTAAATGAGTTTTGCATTTACGGAGGTTGGGTGTTTATCTCTGAGTGTATGTCTACGTGGGGGGTGTCTGGATGAATTAAAGGGTAAAAACCAGCGTTAGTAACAAAGTTGAAAACTTACGGTCGTTTTATGATCGGCCATTTCCACCTTACAAAGCCGGCAAACGACTGAATCACTTCCTTTTCGGTTAAAATATCCCCATACTGTAGAACTACGTGTTCGGGGGGTGTGGTTTAAGTCGACATGTTACCGCTACTCGCTGCCGCCATGTGTTTTTTTTTGAAAGTGACGACGCATCCACGCAAATTTTTTACGTCGACGTATTTTACGCGTCGACGTAATCGATTACGTCCCAGCCCTACTTTTGAGCCTATAGATGTCTGTGAGAAAACCATGACCTCTGTTTGGGCTCATTCACTCACTTCAAGTCCAACTAAATAAAGCACAAATCCAGTTTGCAATTTTTGGTCTAAGTCAGAAGGAAGGATTATCCAGGATATGCACGCTGGCTGATAACTGATGTTGTTAGCCAATGAGAGCGTGGTTCCACAGTCAGCTTCCCACCACGTTCACTTCCCAGGTTGAAAACACAAAAACGGTGACTGTTAAACTGAGGTGTTCTGGTAGGTCTGTGATCGACAGGGAAAAAATAGTTGACCCTGATGAATAGTGGCATATTGAGTAAGATGGAACGGTGGATTATAAATGATACTTTTCCATAATGTCAGACAGAAACAATGTCCCATTAAAAGCAGGAACATCTGAAGCCATCACCTATACGTTAGCCTGTAAACCTTTTGTTTTAAGCACAATTTAGTTTCAGCTTAGAGTCTAGTTTGGTTTTGCTTGTTTCTGAGAGTTTTTCTTTCAAACGACTACGTTTCACTTGTAACACAAAGCAGCAGCTTGTTGCTGATTATGGAGATTTTCTACACATGAATGCTTCTGCTCAATGTCTTTGAACGGTTGATACTGTGTATCACGCTTCTCTGGGGTTCATCACTAACCGTAAATTTCAGACTCACCACTGAGTTATACTTTCAGGTCAGACGGCCTGCTTTGGCCAGTCCAAGGAGCTCTCATCTATACGGTTTTATATATAAGGCAATACTTGGATTGATGCCTTCCTATATATGTTCCCTGCTCGCAGTGAAACATGCTGGTTGTTATACTCTTCGTCTGCAGGGTTACTTGTTGCTTTCTGTCACTTTTGCACAAACTGAGCTTTTGTCCACTTAGCACCCTCGGCTTGGACCGAGCTGCCGAACGACTGGAAAATGACAGAATTCATTTTATTAAGTGCTTTTAAATCAAAACTATGAATTCCATAACCTGCAAATGTTTCAATTGGATTGCTGTCATTTTAAGTGAAATTTAATTTTACTTGTGTGTGTGTGTGTGTGTGTGTGTGTGTTGTTGCTACCTGTGTTTAATTGTGAGATAATTGCTGCTGCCCATCTTGGCCAAGTCTGCCTTGAAAAATAAGGTTTTTAATCTCAGTGGGATCTTCCTGGTTAAATAAAACAAATAGTTTCAGTTTAGTTTTCAGTAGTTTCAATGTAAGTTTGAGGGTTTTTTATTAGTATACGATGGCAACACTGACGAACACTAAAAATGTGGACATTTTATGTATAGTTATATAAATATAATTCATTTTTATTTAAGTCCATTATCTTTTCTCATTTTTGACAAAGATCTTGTTTTTTTTTTCCACTTCATTTTTAGTTAAACTTGCATAATAAACCACAAATGGAATTACTTTGCTGATTGCTTAATTAGTTTAAGCTGATTCGGAAATGTTTTTGGAATTGAAGCGTTCTTTGGATAAATGCTGCATTTAGTGCTTGTTTGCAGATACATTAAGGCGTTTCAATAAGTCAACCTAAACATTTTCAGATTTCACGGTGACTTTTGAGCACAAGCTAATAATTACATACTGCAATTATTGATCATTTAATAGGATGGTTACTTTTGGTCTAATTTTTATCGAAAGCTTTTGTTTCCACACTAAGCAGAGCATCGCCCTGCGCTCTGTGTTAGAGCATCCATTGTTGCTGCTGTAGCCAGTGTATTGCGCACTGCAGACTGGAGCAGTGAGTATATTGTTGCACATGCATGTTGATTTTAATACCAGTCCTGCCATGTTCCCGCTGATCAAGAACCTAAATCCCTCTCTCTCTGTGTCAGTCTCTCTCTCTCTCCCACCCCCCTCTGCGGTATTAGAGGGTCCGAATCCACTGGCCGCCGCAGTAGACCCACTGGCACTGAACTCTCTCCAGCTAATCCATTTGTATGTTTTCAATTACATATTGGCGGCTGTGGAACAAGTGGACAGTAAGCTCCTGGCTTCAGCCTGGAAAACGCTGTCCCCTCGTGACCTAAATATCAAGCTAAAGAAGAGAGGTGGGGGGTAAAACAAAACCAAACCATACAAAATAGGTCACATATTTCCCAGTTCCACTCCACAGGATTGGATTGTGCTGAGGAGGAATAATCACGGTCATGTTTGAATCTGACAGGCGGATTGCCGGGCTGCTGCCCCCCCCCCCGGTCATGTAGGACGAGCCAACTGGCTGAAGGGATGACTCAGTTTTCTGTGGCAAGCTTCGGTGGAGCTGCACACTCAGTTTTGGCTTGGTTGTAACCTCAGACAGCAGAAAATCACAGGGACGTCGTCCACGGTCTTCAGCTTGGTTGGTGCAAAAATGAGTTTACACATAAAAATAAACAGCATGAGCAGAAAGACATTACATTATGGCTGAGAGGTCCAGGGCATTAAAATGGGATGAACCACATGAGAGGATATCAGTTTTTCTCTATTATTATTTTCTCATTTAAATCTCCCTGCTCCTGGAGCTCTCCCTGCTCCTGGAGCTCTCCCTGCTCCTCGAGCTCTGAGCTCTCCCTGCTCCAGGAGCTCTCCCTGCTCCTCGAGCTCTGAGCTCTCCCTGCTCCTCGAGCTCTGAGCTCTCCCTGCTCCAGGAGCTCTCCCTGCTCCTGCACCTTTCCCTGCTCCTGCAGCTCTCCCTGCTCCTGCAGCTCTCCCTGCTCCTGCAGCTCTCCCTGCTCCTGCAGCTCTCCCTGCTCCTGCAGCTCTCCCTGCTCCTGCACCTTTCCCTGCTCCTGCACCTTTCCCTGCTCCTGCAGCTCTCCCTGCTCCTGCAGTTCTCCCTGCTCCTGCAGCTCTCCCTGCTCCTGCAGTTCTCCCTGCTCCTGCAGCTCTCCCTCCATCGTTAAGTCTTGTTTTCTGTCCGACTTTCTCTCCTCTGTCACCGTCTGTTCTGTTTCTGGTCATTACTCACCATTATCCGGGGACCCTGTTTTCGGCTCAGCAGACCTCCAGCCGAACCCATCCTTCCACTCCAATCCTCCCTTTCTCCATCGCCATCCACTCCACTCGACTCCACACACACACCTCTGCTTCCTACAACCTGATGAAGAGCAGCTTTGACAGACTCATCAATAACTCAAGGAGGCTTGAACACACACGCAGCTGCAGCCAGGGGAGATTTTTAGATTCAAGAATCAATTTTTTTTTATTTGTTATTTTTCAACCGTTTCTTTTTAGCATCCACTGCCGCCTCCCTAACACGTCCTCTGCTTTCCCGCATCCTTACCAGCTTTCTCTCCATCAAGCACAAGTCCTTTCATAAATGTCACATCACATCAGGCAGCGCAGCATCGGTGGAGCAGACGGAGGCAAAAGAAAAGCGAGAAAGGGGAGAGGGGGCACACCAAACATCCCCTACCTTACCCAGTTGTGTCTACCTTACCTTGAAGTAAAACTACATCAGAGATGTATGTGTACTCCCCTTTAAAGAGGAAAGAAGTGATGAAGCAAAGAATGGTGGAGGAGGTCAGATCTTGAATGTCGCAGTTTGATCGTTCTCTAAATGTGACTGTAAAAGTGTGGCAATATGTGGATAAGAAGTAAAAGAGAAAAGCCCCCCACGTACAAGGAGTGACGCGGTCAAACGTGCAGGCGTGTTTCTGAATATTGAGCTCACACGCGACAACAAGCGTTAGAATGATAAGTGTGCATTCATGTCTGATTCCACTTGATGTATGTCTGCAGGTATGTAAACACATGTTGCCAGCAGCCTCTATACTTCCGCATCTAATGTATAAACAGAGTTTAACGCGGCACGCATCACTGGCTCAGTGTGGAGTGCGCTCCACTGAGCAGGGGAAAGTTTTCATGTTTGGCATTATGTCAAAGTGCTCCTTTAGAAACAACTCATGCATCGGTAATTGGCAGTCCTCAGAGCGTGGCTCTGTGGCGGCGGCGAGTTTGACCGATTGTGCCCCATATAATGAAAACAATGCTTGGGAGTGTGCTGCTTCACTATCATCGCCGACTGAAGGGCTGCATGTACAAAGTTTGTCAGGCAAAGTTTATACCTTTTTGGTATAAATTTAGAAGAGAATGTGAAAGCTTTAAATCCCAAAAGACAAACAAAATTGCTTAAAATATTCTGTTAATATTGAATAAAACATTGTATTGATTGAATTTACTGAAGTACAAGTTCAGTTGTAAACATGTGTAGGACTTCAGGAGCTTTTGAACATCCCACACAATCTTCTTTATCATGTTAGCTGAAAAAGTTGAACCTAAAGCAAATGACCTTCCAATTTCAGCTTGAATGAATAATTTTATAATGTAGCATTTCTGATTTATATTTCATTTAGGGATTAAGTTGCTGATCTAAAAAATAAGTGCACAGGAACCTTTAACCTTTAAACTCTCTGATTACTTATGAGAGCAGAAACTAATTGTCTTTATAGTTTGTAATGTTATTATTCTCAGGATTTACTGACACTCTGATCATTGGTCTGAAATGTCAAAGACGTCCCCGGACATATCCTCACCTTCGGTCCGAAACAGAAAGCAGTTCAGAGAAAAATGAGCAGATGTGTACAAACCAGTAAACTGATGTTGTTTTACCTTGAAATCAATAAATCGATCATTAATATGACATCATATTTTCACTTTCCTAACAGTTTGGGTCAAGTTACCTTTAAAAACCTTAAAGTTAACTTCAATTACAAGTATATTTAATCCATTATTGAATGCATTATTTTAGAGGATTACCAGCTGAGACAAGCAGCCTATTCAAATTTTCTCTATTTGTTTCTACCAAAAGTGAAACAGCCCTCACAAATCTGCAAATCCCAAACCGAAGTGGCTGACAGTTCCCTGCGGCGCATGATTCCTGCTGTATGTTTGACTTCGCCTTATTGCTGTGATGTACAGTTGAGTAGAGGAACCAAATGCAGGACACTACAATCAGAAGCAGTGGAAGGCAAGAATAGAGACTACTGCAAATTCTACTCCTAATTTACTCCAAGCAAAATGTGAGATACAACAAAACTAAAGAGCAAAAGAACGGCTCGTTCCAAACAGCTCGCTGAATTTCTTCCCCCCTGATCAGCTGTAAGTGGTGTTACTGCAAAGTGAAGGCATTTGGGAACCTCAGCAACTCAGCCATGAAAATCCAAAATTAATTCAGACTTGTGCCCCCAAACTGAGTTTTTTTTAAATGTCATTTTTGTGCTTTCCAATCATTTCACCCTGGAAAAAGAACAGTTCAAATACATCGTTCAAAGCTCACAGTCACCATGACATTCATGCCCATGATGACTGGCTGGAAACAACTGACTACCACTATACACAGCTGTGTATACAACTATATAGAAATGTATGCACTGGTAAAAATATTACTTTTTGAAATTGAAAAATATGGTTAAAAAACAGCAAAAAACCCCCCAAAAACCTGGTAACTTTGTGGCACATTAGATCATCACTGATCGTGATTAAGACTCATCAAACAGCTGCCACGACACACGGCGACTCATGCAACCTGTCATTACTCATCTATGAAGCGCATCACATTTAAAACAAGTCTTCACAAAGAAGGACTCATTAAAAAAAAGTTCTCAGTGTAAATGCATCTACCTGACTTTGCTCAATAATAATGAGTCAGACTCGGGACTGTTCATTCTCCACTGGTGTCCGTGGGGAACAGGTGGGTCCGAGCGCTGCCTCTCAGGTGGTGTCGGGCGCTGGATGGCTGCCTCTAATTAAACTGTCTCAGTGACAAGTGTATATGCATCCTTCCCAGGCCATGCCACACGGCGCCAGGCTTAACTGAGCGAATAATGGTCGCCCGGTGAGAGAAGCGTGACCTCACGGCCCCTCCCCTCTGGCTTCGTTGCCAATTAGATGAACACTAGGTAATGACTGCAGTGGCGTTGTTCGTCTGTATAATAGATAGGACGGCTATGCTCGTATTCGTGCGTGTGTGTGTGTGCGTGTGTGTGTTATTTTTGCTCACCCTGATGGAGGCCAAGCCCTCACCACCTGCTCTGGGGGCGTTTTTAGGGCAGCCTGTGTCAAATTTTGACATTAGGAGTTTTATTAGAGCCCTGGCACTCTCTAACAGATACACAGCCTTAGGTCTGCGCTGTGTGTGTGTGTGAGTGTGTGTGTGAGCTAGCTTTGTCAGCTCAATCAAATTTGTTGCGCTCCGTGGATCTTCTATTATAACAGGCTATTTCAATAAAACCTGAGTACCTCCCACCGTGGCCATTGTGGAAAAAACGGTGCTTAAGTTTATTGCACATTAGTGACATGTACCCAAAAGGTTTCCTCATGGGTGGAATAGCCGTGCAGCATAGACACATTCGCACACATAGATTCACTCAAAATGGCAGCTAAATGGCTAACCAGGCGCTTAGCTGAACCAACAGCAGGAGAAGGGAAAACAAACAGAGGGGTCAGCATTAAATCACCTCCATCCACAACTGTGTGTTACTGGGAGGCTCTGTGAGGAGGCGCAGTGCTGTTAATCAGGCCCAAGAAATCTGCAGTGTTGGGAAATGAAGGGGGGGTGCTTGTTGTCAGATGTTGCCCTTTCCTGTGTGCTCAGTCCATAAATATTTGGACAGTTTTTATCATTTTTCCTCTGGACGCCATGAAAGTGGATTTGGAAACAGCCAAGATGCAAGCGAAGTGCAAACTTTAATAATTCGAGGCGATTAACAAAACAGTTTAAGACTGTTTTATAAGTATTTTTTATAAAAAGCCTCCCATTTTCAGAGGCTGAAAAGTAACTGGACATGTGGTCGATTATGTCACGGCAACGTACACGGATAAAACATCTGAAGCTGGCTGAACGTGCTGAAGTTCACGGCGCATCAGTAAGTTGTTAATGCAAGTGGAGTGGCCTGGTGATGATGATGATGATGACTGCTGATAGAAGTTGGAGGATGAAATGTGAGGCGTACAGGGCAATGCTCTCTGCTCAGACTAATGCTGATCAGGCATTGCCTTACCTTGCACATGGATAATGACCCAATGCACTGCAAAAACAAACCAAATTTCTCAAGGTGGACAAATGTTCAGTGTTCAAGGACATCAGTCACCTGATGTAGGTATTTCATATTGTGTCTACTCTGTGCCTTTCTGTCCCATGTTTCAGGCCTCTGTGTTCTGTCTCCTCAGTCTCTGTTAAGTTTGCGTGTCTAGACTTCAGTCGGTGTGTTTCCTGTTTTACTTTGAAGCTCTGTGTCTCATGTGAGTGTTTCCTGTTTTGCTTCCTTTGTCTCGTCCTGCCTAATTACTGCCAGCTGTGCTCTCCTTCTGTGTCTCAGTCCCCTCGTTATCCCTCAGCGTATTTAAGCCCCGTGTTTCTCTTTGTCAGTGTTGTGATCTCCCTCGTACATGTCTGTGTGTTCTGACTGGCAAGTTTATTTTTGTAGCTTCAAGATTCTCCTAGTGTCCAGCAATAAAGCTGCCATTTTGAGTTTAAGCTTTGCCTCTGTGTTTGGGCCTTTCCTGCCTGCCTGCTCACAGACTGTGACAAATCCTTGCTCTTAAAATGATGTTAGTTTGTTTGATTTCTTTTGAGCCTCTGAAGATAGGAGACGATGTATAAAAATGGCTGTAATTTATGGATTTAAAATCCGCCAGAGGCAAAATTACAAAATAAAAATCCAACATTTGTGGACTTCGCTATTCTACACAACATGGGATTTTCTGCAGCCTCACTGCTGGAAATAATCCTTTTAGTTTTGACAGTGGGTGATATGACACGACACCCACTGGCTCGCTGTGAATTCCCAGGACAATGACTTGCTCTAACCCAATATGTTCTCATCCCGGGGTGTAATATAATGCCATTTTGCTGGATGCCACCTGTGTCACCCTATTCTCATTGGAAATATTGGCAGCCCAGACACACCTGTCCCATTTTCCAGACTCTGTTTGGAGGTTTGACAGAGAGCTTTGTGAGCCAGGCGACCGTTGTGTTTTTCATAGTGTTTCACTTTGATTTCACCCAATGATCTGTTTCATTTTCCTTTCACTCACAATACAAAAAACCTACTCAGTTAGGTTTAGGAAAACATGACTGTGGTTATGTTAAAACACTGAAAAAAGACGGGCTGGGATTGATGGGCCGTCTCTCTAATGCCGTATCCTGAAGTGTTGAGCCCTTCTGTCAAAGGAAACTGTAAATGAGCTGCGACAAAACAGCATTAACTCACACCGCGGGAGTGGGATTGGCCATTACATGGATTTTGAACATTTGACTGTTTGATTTTCAGCCCAACTCATGGCAGCGCTCACGTCCTCGCATGCAGCTCACGAGGAAATGTCCAGAAAAGTTCAGAGCTGCGGTGCATGTGTGAAAATGGATTTAGCGAGGGATCGCTGCGGCTGGAAGAGGTGGAGGGTGCTCGCCTTACCCTTAGAAGAAGAGGAAAAGAAAACAGCAACTGGAGGATGAGTGGAGAGGACTGAAAGAGTGTAAGAGCAGTGTTCCTCCCTTTCCCCCTGACTCCCCCTTCCTCTTCACACTCCTCCAGCCCCGTCATTCCTTGTGGCAGGAAATGGGGCGTGTGCCCTTTTGACCTGCCAGGAATGTTTTCCTCCTCCGTCCCAGTCGCCCCTGACGGTCAAGCCCGTCACAAGCTGATAGAGTGGAGCCTGTGAAACAACACTGTTACCTCCTGCCCTGCCCATCCATCCGCTCACACGCCTCCACGTGTGCGGTTTACAGAGAAATGCCTCCTTTTCATCTCCGCCTTTCAATTTCTGATCTAATCACATAACTCACTGTTTGCATCCTCTCACAACGTGTTAACAAAAGTCAGAAAGAGGGCGCCGATGATTTGATGTGACACGGAGCCTGGCAGGCTCAGAGAGAGGCCTATCTGTCCCCGTGGCCCGCTGCCAGCTGCAGAGTGAGGTATTGCACTACAGCTGTGGGTGAGCTGCCTTTGGTAATGACTGTGAATGGGCTGTATCTACGGGCCATTACTCTATGGACTCAGCTGAGGCAGCAGGGTAATGCTGACTAATGGAGATTAACTTTTCGGCTGATGAATAGTATACCGCGCCGATGAGGCTCAGCAACAGCCACTGTCCCCGTTTGCCGATGCTTATTTGTCCCTTTTCACAGCAATGACCATTAAAGGGAAAATTAGTTGGCATAGAGCTGTAGATAAGTTGTTGCTGAATGGAAGGGGAGAGTGTATATGCTCGCCAGCTATTAAAGTGTGAATCTATTAGACTGTATAAACCAGACAGCAAATTAATTTGTGGGTGTATTTACCTCATTGTAGCAGGGAGATTGTTTTTCCTGCAGTAAGCGCTTTGTTAATGAGATGACTGAAAAGCAATATTGGATGCAAACAGAAGTCTCCTTTTATATGAGTTGACAATACACTCGATTACCAGTATTTGTAGAGCTTCAGGCCGTGACATTAAACAGGAATTCTGTGGTTTTAATATTTCATATAGAAACATATCAGGCACGGGCGCGCGTTATGAAAATAACCCTCTGTTTTCCTTCCTTCTCCGACTGTTTCTGGCAAGGTGCCCTCTGGGGCTTTTCGAGATGGCTGTTTCATCTTATCACCTATTAGATCCAGATGAGACCCAGGCCTCCTCCTTCTGACCAAGCCTGTCTCAACAATTCAAAGCAGATGGTGGCGAACGCGGGCCTAAGCCGCCGTCTGAAGCTGTGGCGTTGTGAGTGCGCAGAGACATGATGAGCCTGTGTTAGCTAGCTCGCAAATTCCCTTCCATTAAAGGGAGTGTGATGGAATGTCAGCGGCTGTTAAGCCGAGCTGAAGCTCATATACCGGAATAATTGTTTGATTTAGAAACATGGATCCTAAATGCTGTTTTCCTTTCGTGCGACACTGAGTGTCAGTCAGGATTGTGTCTGCGGCGTGACTGAGGCATGATCTCATCAAGGTCCAAGAAAGAGAATATGAAACTGATGAGGGGACTGATGAGACCCCTCCCATAAAACACACATCATTACACCCGCACAATCCAAAGACAAGGGTCACAGCATGTCACACACTCATAAAACACGTAATTTTATGTCCTGAATGTTCGCTCCGAGGTCTCTTGATTTTTCTGTCTCCACTTTAAAGTGTTGTGGGGCAGTGTTCCTCTGGCACCTTTCTTTCTTTATTTCATTTCTTTTGCTGTTTAAATATTTTTAGTTCACAGAAATTAAAGAGCTTGCACTTGTTTTTTTTTTTTTTTTTTTTTTTTTTTTTTGTTGTTGCACC
>VURO01040240.1:0-27065 GCA_015108175.1 Pelvicachromis taeniatus
TAATTTTAGGACTATAAGCCGCTACTTTTTGCACAAGCTTTGAACCCTGCGGCTTATTGTTCGGTGCGGCTTTTCTAAAGCTTTTTCATGATTTTTGTGACATCGTAAGAGGATTTGTTTTGGTTTGTTCCGCCATTTTGCCTGGCGGAAAGGCATGTGATCAGACACGGAAAAGAGTGATATGTTGGTCACATGTCCGTCCGCCAGCCAAAGTAGTGCCGTACGAATTAGCGCGAAAAAGAGACTAGATTAGCAAGCTGGCTCTCGCTGGCCCTGTACCCATATCTGCAGCAGGTCTCCAAGGTGAACAGCCTCTGGCATGTTAGAACAAGGCAGCTAAGGGAAGTCGGCAAGTCAGATCCGTAACTTCAGGATAAGGATTGGCTCTAAGGGCTGGGTCGGTCGGGCGGCGGTGCGCAGCCCACTTTGCGGGGCTCTTCCGAGGCTGGTGGAGCAGTCGCTCCGTTGCCCTCCCCTCCCCCCGCAAGGCGGGCCATGCACCGCCGCTACTAGCAACTAGCCCGCTAGCGCTACTAGCCCGCTAGCGCTACTAGCCCGCTAGCGCACCTGCGGCTTTTAGTCTGGTGCGGCTAATGTATGAACAAACTATGATTTTTTCATAATTTCAAGTTGTCCGGCTAATATTCAGGTGCACTTTGTAGTGCGGAAAATACAGTATGTATTACCTGAAACATTATTTCAATTTCTGATCACTTTGTGACAAGTATGGTTAACATTTTTGAGTTAGACACGATAGCTGAAAGCATCTTAGTAGCTATACAATCGACATGATCAGAAGTCAGAAGGCTTTTAGCTATAAAATGGTATTCTATGTTGTTATTTTCCCAAAATCAGTCTTACATAGTCAAAAGTCTTCATGCCCTGTTGAAACTCAAAGATTTAAAGCACAAAGTACTGCAAATACTGCATGGATGTTTTCCTGATTCTGGCAGGTAAAATCCTGTTTGTTTTCTTTCAAAGTCTAAGTCTGTGCTTGACTGAGCTCAGTAGTCTCATAAAAGTTGACCCTTTATCAGCTGAACTGGCTTTGATCCTCACATGACAAAATGAAAACTGTATGTGGATGTGGTAGATATGAACACTGATGTTCCCCCTGCTGCATAGTCATTGTTCCGGAGAGCTTTCACACAAGCGTGAAGCTAAAAGGGAGTCAGTGAGCTGTTGCGGGGACATTACGAGAGCCCAGGCCAGTTCTGCTGCTTTGGCTCGAGAACAGCTGGCCCGTTTCAGAGCTGAGTGCTTGACGGCCTCTTCCTGACCAACATGTGGATGTAAGGTGAAGCCCAGTGTAGGAGAAGCCCAGTTTCCACCCTTAATAAGCCTGAACCCAGTGCTGTTATCTTAAGGAAACCCTCAGGAGCTGTGAATCGGTCAAACTGCGGATATGACATGAGTTAGGAGTGTTTTTCTTCGCAAATGAGCTAAATCGAGGCTTCTCCGGAGAAGATTATCACTGGCAGGAGCAGCTCACAAGCATCACTGATGAGCTTTTAATAATCTCTTATAAGTCTGTGCATTTAGGATGACTAGCAGTTAGCACCTGTCTCTCAGGTTTTGAGTACCTCCAATCACTCTCATTTTCATTTAATCTGTTTTCTGTCCAATCCAATTCTCTATGGCAAGTTAGAAAAAAAGAGTAAGTAAAACACGAAGGAGGTGGAGTGCAAACCAAAACAGGCAGGTTGATTTTTCCATATGATAAGACTGGAGTGGGAATTTGCCTTGTTTGAATATTTACAGTTCAGTGATATCTGCATGTTCAGGGGTCAGATTTTTCCAAAATGATAGAGTCTGTTTGTGGGAAGGTCGTCCGTGGCTGAGATGCCTCTCACAGGCTGTGCAGGTTTCCACTGCACCTTTTAGGCTCAGATTACCAGGGAGCAGTGTTGGTGTCATTACTCAAAAAAAGTGTTACACTGTACTCGCTTAATTATGTTTGCTTAATTACTTACCAGAGAAGGCAATTCATTACACTACTTGTAAAATTAATTTTGCGTTACCAGTCATCAGTACAAACCTGATGCTTCAGTTCTACAAACCAACACAAATCACATTTTTTTCTATGTTTAAAAACAAGATGAGCAACAGAGAGCAAGGCGACAATCAGCCCATAAGGATTTTCAAGTGATCGCTGCAGTGATTCTATTGTAGAAACCTGTATAGGCAGAAATGGAGGCTACAATGCTGCGAGACTGACTGCTCATCACTGCCTTTGTTACCTTTTGAAGCTTGGACTGATGTTAGCATGCAGTCAAGTTCAAAATCACTCTGGGTTCTTGGCTAGCTTTGTGCTAGCATGCTATCGGCGCAGATGTTTGCAAAGAGCTGAAACATGCATCCAGGACAGCATGTTCCTCTCCTGGATGCATGTTTCTGTAGCGTGCATTTCACAGTTGCACTCTTGTCCTTTCATGCAATAAAATCTAATAAATTTTTCCACTACAAACTAAATCAGCTGACTGTAACTCGAGTGCACAGGAAGAAAAAATGTGTTTGATTTATGTTCTTTCTATCAGCTTGACATGCAGATAACAGAAGAAACTTTGCAATGCGAGCAATGACATAATTGCATCTGTAATGTAATTACTAAATTTAGTACAGTAACGTATTATATTACTGCGTTACTGGTAAGTGTAATGTAACAACAGGAGCATGTTACTTTGTAATGCCTTACAAGCAACGCTGCTGGGGAGAGGTTGAGAAGCTCATGTTCATATTTTAGTCAGGCATGAAATTGTGTGCTTTGCATTTTTATACCCAAGGATACTGGAAGAGCCAGGGACTGAACCACCAACTTTTTGATTTGTAGAAAAAGAGCTACAGTTGACCCACAACATAGTCTCCAGATCTGAGATGTGGCGCCAAAATGGAGCTGACTTAAACTGTAGACTCGTCGACTTACTAAACCAATCCTGCTGTCTCTATATAAACAATTGAATTAAACTCAGTAAACATGAGTTTACGGATTCATTCACTAATTCAATCACACGCCTTTAAAACAGGACATCAGAGTCGCTACATGTGTTCATTCATTCTATAGAAAAATATCTAGCCTGATGAATGTAATGATGATGTAATGGGTGCATCAACCTGCTGCTTAGGGGATCCAGTGCTGCCATCTGGCTTTGTCCACCTTATTAATGAAATAAAATGTTAAGCATTGAACTGGATTACACTGACCTTGAAATTTCAGCTTTTGGTTAAAGAAGGGCCGGTGTCCTGCAGGTTTTAGATCTCACCCTGGGTCAACACATCTGAATCACATGATTAGTTCATTACCAGGACTCTGGAGAACTTCAAGACATGTTGAGGAGGTCATTTGGCCATTTAAATCAGCAGTGTTGGATCAAAGACACATCTAAAACCTGCGGGACACCGGCCCTTGAGGCCTGGAGTTCCCCCACCCCTGGTTTAATGCAATCAATCTTTAAAGGTAAATTTAATAAGCCACCACTCTAGTATATGCCAAGATCTAATCTATATTCAATTCCATAAAACTGGACGTTTTATCACTCAAATCTGAAGGAGTTGGAGAAATGCTTTAATAATGCTTTGTCAGATGGGTTTGAACCTTGGTAAGTCCCAGGCCAATAACCTTTATTCGTTCTTCGCCTTAATGTTTGATCTTTGGCATACAAAACCTTCATTGTAATAACCTTTTCATGAAATATCAAACACCAAACATAAAGCCATTTGGTTTTGATTTTTCAATCAATGACTTGGTCACTGATCAAACCCAGATCAATGGCACCAAGGTGGAAGCTAAACACCGAGCAACTGATCTTCTGTCTGAACTCAAACAGGGTTTTATTGCCTTGATTTCATTTGAGTTTGTTTTGCGTCCGTTACATTTGACTGAAAGGCGAAACTCTTTTGTTGCTCAGGGGATCTCTTTAAGAAGGAAACATTGCTGTCAGTGTTCAAATAACTGTGTCAAATCAAGTCAATGATGTGGACAGGACTAAGAACACGATTACTATTCGCAGTCTGTTACCTTAACCTCTGTCCACATTGAGACTGAATGGAAAGTGTCCATGAACTCAGCCAGAACCCAGCCAAGAGACCCGCGATTTACTCAGTGGGAGTGTGTGCTTCACTTCCAGCTCATAATGCGCTGTGGTGAAGCACAGAGTGACACTGCGTATGTAATTTGTCAGGGGGGAATGTGTCATGCATATTTTTGAGTTTGAACACCGTCTGAAGCCATGAGAACCTCACACGGTTCTGGTCACGTTGCTTCATTGCCCGCCTTCATTTCTCATGCCTCTAACTCTTGTTAGCGAGGTGTGGTCTTAAACTTGTGGCAAACAAACAGACTGGGCTACTGCTTAGAGCTGCATCACTGGCTCTTTAGTATAACCATGGTAATACAGCGGCTGGTGCCATTCGCTCCCTCAAGATAATGTTTGTGATTCCAGCAGATGTGCCAAAGTGTGCTTGAGAGGCACCCCGGACGTGTAGAAGCAGCTCCACACTGAAAACTAGAATAAGGTCTATTTTCTAATGGAAGCTGCACAGGGAGGTGGTAGGTCAGAAGCTAGAATGGTCAAATTTCAAAGACCCTGTTGGTTTCAGAATGAAAAAAAAGACTAAATTTGCACATTATTTATTAGATAATTGCAATAAAAGTCCCTCAAAAGGCACCAGCACCACAAAGTGAATTAAAAAGGCCAATTCAGTGACTTCTAGAAGCTATAGTAGCCAGTAATGATGGATGACTTTAAGCCTTTTTACAATTTAACAAAGACCTAAAATTCACCTGTCACTGTTATTATATCAGGAAGTCATTTATACAGGACAAAACTTGTATTTTATTTTTTACATTGACATTTCTGCTGCAAAGCTGCTGCATAACCGGACCCACCGTCAACTAGCTGCTGGAAAAACTGCACATATTTGACATTCACAATTACATTTTTGACAGCAGAAATGTTGTAGGATGAAACACTTGTGTAACAAGCCAACTATGACTGTAATAGATTGTACAAACAGGATAGTACAGCCATTCCCGGCAAGTTTGAGGTTTATAATGTTGCTCTTTTAACTCCTAATGTCAACTGTTGCACTCGATCACCTCCACGTGTTCTTACCCTGTCACCAGCCGCTCTGCTCAATAAGCGATATGTGGGGAAAATGCAAATAATTACCAAGAATGGAGAGAGATACTTGACTGTCCCTGTCCCAGAAGGAATACAGGGGTAATAAAGTGAGGCAGCAGTAAAATTACGTGGCAGGAAGTAAAGGTGACAAGGGAAAATCAGTTACATGTGAGTATACGTGTTTTGACGGGTTATCATATTTAATTGTGACCTAAAGTTTTCTTTGTTATCTTGATCCAACAACCTCAAAGAATAACACCCACAAGTTGTTCCTCATCTGCACCCATTTATCAAATAACAATGACAAAATAAACACCCACAAAGCTTTTTTTCCTCCTTAGAGCAAGAGAGCCACCACAGTACAACGTGAGTGATAAGTACAAACAAAACAGTGTGTTTAGGTGTAGACATGATCAAGACGACCATGTAAAGTTCGACGTGAGCGTCAGAATCAGAGACGTTGATGTGGTTTGGTTGTTGGTGCCGGACGGGCTGGTTCAGAAACCGTTGAGCTACTGAGATATTCCCTCACAACTGTCTCTAGGGTTTACCGAGAATGGTCCGAAAAAGAAGAGACATCCAGAGAGCATTCGTTTTCTGAACACCTCTGAAAACACATCAGCCCTTCGAGCAGATGGGGTGCAGAAGCAGAAGAGCACAAGTGCCACCTAAGGACAGGAAGTTTAGGCTCACCAAGATTGGACAAGAGAAGATTGGAAAAATGTTGCCTGCTCTGAAGAATCTTGATTTCTGCTGCCACATTTATATGATAGGGTCAGAATTTGGTATAAACAACATGAAAGCATAGATTCATTCTGCCTAATACCAACAGTTTGGGCTGCTGGTAGTGTCATGGTGTCAGGATATGTTCTTGGTACACTCTGGGCTCCTTAGTACCTAATGACCAACGCTTGAATGACACAGCCTGCCTGGGTGTTGTTGCTGACCATGTTCATCCCTTTATTACCACACTACATATCTTCTGATGGCTGCTTCCAGCAAGATAATGCATCATGTCACAAAGGTCAAATAATGTTAAACAGCTTGAACATAACAATGGACTCACTGTTCTCAAATGGCCTCCACAGTCACCAGAGTTCAAGGCAATACAGCAACCTTTGGGATGTGGTGGAACGGGAGATTCACATCATGGATGTGAAGCTGTCACGTCAATATTCATCAAAATCTCTGAGGAATGATTCCAGCATCTTGCTGAATCTGTGCCATGAGGAATTAAAGCAGTTCTGAAGGTAAAAGGGGATCCAACCCAATTCTAGCAAGGCTTATTGAGTAGACGGTGAATTTAAAAATCTTTGAGGCAATATTTCATTTTCTTTTGGCAGCACTTCATAATAGAGCCAGTGACTTAGTTCCCCACATGTATGTATAAATAGTAACTATAAATACTTGTTATACTTCATGGTTCCAATTATGGTAGTATGAAGTGGTGCCTACTTTCCCCTCCAAATAACATCAACATACTGTAAGTGCACTGTACCTCTTTGCTTTGAATAAAGCTCCACTGTACATTCTGTATAAACTGCAATGATGTGACAGTGAAATATGGACATTTGTAAGGAAATGAAAGAATAAATAAGAACAAATAAATCACTGACTCTCAAAGAGGAGCTGAGGAGACTTGGCAGTCTGACAAGCCTGCAGCTGTAGAGCTTTAGCATCACATGTCTGCTTTTATTTACCTCTGGGGTTGACGCGCATATAAAATAAATGTCACTCATATTTCGGCATTGTGAGTATAACTGCTTTGTTTACTTAGTTCCAGTTGGGCACGGTGGATCTGCTCACTCTTGGACAGACCCCGGGGTTGGACACATGTGTGGACAACTGAGACAGCTGTAAAGACATGTTTGTCTTCTGACGCTCAGTGTCTCACTGTGTAAATGTGTAAAAGTGGCTCTTGGTTATGCATGCTGTATATCCTGCAATAGCCCTGAAGACTTTGTGTCCCCAGCTGGTAAAAATAGCTGCTAAAGCTGGACTAGACTGTATGAAACACAAAAATGGGAGCTGAAAAGCAACAGTTGGCACTAACGTTTTGAATCTGTGACAAAACTGGAATTATAACCTTCATAAACACTTTCCTTATGACTACATGACCCCAGCCACTCATTCTGGGTCATATTGAATAAAACATCGAGCCGCATTATGAGCGTCAGAAAGGACGAGTATCCAGGATGTGCTTCCTGCCTAATGACTTGCCAATGAGCTTGAGGTTTCACAGTCGGGCTCTTCACAGCTGCTTGGGCCTTCACAACAGGACTTCGTTGGACAGCAATGATAGGACTCAGCATGAAATGAGAGGAAGAAGGCGCATTTTGCTAATTTCCAGTGTGTTATCAACAGATACTTAACTGAGAACAGTTGGTGATGAGGACATTTATGTGACTCCTTGAGGAGTTGCAACCTGAATCAGTGGCTCCATCTTGTGGACAAACAGTCTCTCTATCACAGCACTTTTATTGTAGGGTCTACCTTACAATGTAAAGCGCCTTGAGGCGACTGTTGTTGTGATTTGGCGCTATATAAATAAAATTGAATTGAATTGAATCACTCTCACACTGTCTAGCGTTCCAAAAAAGAAATTAATATTATTAATCCATCCATCCGTTCGCATCCGCTTATCCTTTTCAGGGTCGCGGGGGGCGCTGGAGCCTATCCCAGCTGTCTTAGGGCGAGAGGCGGGGTACACCCTGGACAGGTCGCCAGTCTGTCGCAGGGCTAACACACATAGACAGACAACCAGTCGCACTCACAGTCACTCCTGCATTCACACCTATGGGCAATTTAGATTTTTCAATTAACCTATCCCCACTAAGTGCATGTCTGTGGACTGTGGGAGGAAGCCGGAGTACCCGGGGAGAACCCACACAAACACGGGGAGAACATGCAAACTCCACACAGAAAGACCCCGGCCTGATGGTGGGATTGAACTCAGGACCTTCTTGTTGTGAGGCAACAGTGCTAACCACCGTCCACCGTGCTGCCAGCTAATAATATTAATAATAATAAAATAAAATATAAAGATTAATAATAATCTGCCCGAAATGCTGGCTTTAATTTCAAATTTAACGTCAAATTTCAATGACATTTTGTTACACAAGTACATTGTAAATGTTACATTTAATGGAATCTGATCAAATGAAATCTGAAGAGAGGAAGAAGACAGTTCAGGCAGGGCGGGGCGGAGTAAGTGGAGATAAGTTCCAGGGATACTTTGTGAAAGAAGAATAGTGGCAAGAGTGAAGGGGAAGGTTCACGAGATGATAGTGAGACCTGCTAAGGTCTCAGCTGAAAACCTACCAATGGGTGCTCTGGATGTGTGAACAGTTTTTGCAATGAAGCACAGAAATGTTAAAACATTTAGAAACAAAGAAAGAAGAGAAGATATGAGAAACAGGAGGAGACAAGGGAGGAAGTAAGTATGTAAAATGTATTTATGTCGCACTTTTTAAGACAAGACTCTGTTACAAAGTGCATTACAAGGATAAAGTGCATTACAACATAATACACAAAAAACATTATCCAATATGACTGTCTAGATAGATGTGATTATAGCTGTGGTGCATACAGGAGCAGGTAAACTGTTCCACAGTTTTAGAGCTAAGGTCTGGAAAGCACGATCCCCCTTAGCTTTCAAACGAGGAGTCACCAGAAGATCACTATCAGTAGATGTAAGGATCCAATATGGATGCTAACGCTCTCATTAAGCTCCAAAGTGCTAAGAGGTTTCATGGTTGTGGTTAGATTTGAGAGGAAACATTTGCAGGAACAATTGTGAGCACTCGAGGGCACCAGAGACTAAAATGTTAAAGCCAAATTCTGCTCACTGAGCAGAGCTGCAACACTGCACTGGAACGTTCAGTAAAACCTCAATAGCTGCTGTTTAACTAGCATACGTTGAAACTTTTTCAAGTAATCTAATTATGACTGGAAATGATCACAATATATGTGAAACTGTTCGAAGCCAAGATTAATTTTATGGCTGCAATATCTTGTCTTTCCCCAGTGATTTGCATATACTTTCATTTATAGTTTGTTAAAAAAAATCCAGCCAGGAATTGATATCTTTAATCCTGAAATGTCTTTTCAGGTCTTTACACAGATATGGAATAAATGAAGCTGAGGATAATCGATGGTGGTAAACTGAGCCAATCCTCCTGATGAGCCTTCAGTCTTGGACAATCCTGAAGGAGAGCGAGCTTCACAAATTCAAGCAGAAAGTCTTGAACTACCCGTTCTTCCTTCATTAGAAAAACACCAAAGATAACAGTTTGACAGAGATAAAATTATATTTTTCAATTTTTTCTCAGTGGAAGGGTGGCTGTCAAGAGAACATTTCTGAAAATCACTGGCAACAGGTCTTATGGAGTCATTTCTCTGAATGTCACATTTATTTTCTCAGAATTTCCCCTAGTGGGATGATTAAAGGATTATTCCGTTCTATTACTTCAAATCATCGTCAATATGTATGGAGGATGTCGGTAATGAGTGTCTGCAGCCATCTGTAAAGCATAGTAGAGATTTACAGCCAGTGGTGTTGGAGGTCTTGTCAAAATTTATGGAATTATGAATGCAGAAATCATCTGGAAAGCATCAAGCTTGAATTGTCAACAATGACCCGTAACACAATGGCAAAGCAGTAAAATCATACCTGGATAGAAAAACACACAGTGGAGCACTATCAGACCTCCCCAGAGCCCGGACCGCAACATCACTGAAGCAGTGTGGGATCATGTTGACAGAGAACAGAACAAAAAGCAGAAACATCCAAAGAAGAGCTTTGAATGTCCTTCAAGAAGCCTGGAGAACTATTCCTGAAGTCTTTCTGTGAAGGTTCTCAGTCAGCCAGGTCATGCTACCTTTAAGAGTTTGACTGAAGAAGGCAACTGGACTTCTGGCTCCATCAGAACTTTGAAAAAACCACTTGGGTGAGACATCTTCACAAACTTATGTTTTTCTTTTTTCAAACTCTTAATTCTAAAGACTACTTTAAGAAACAAAAATGAGAAAGATGAGCGTTCAGGCTAAGCTGAAGAAAGAAGACCAAGTGTTGACTGTGCAGTAAGAGGTTGAGGGAGGACAGCCCATGTAGGAACGGGGAGCTCCAAACACCATGAGCTCTGTGTGCGTCGATCATTTTTTGGAAATCTGTTTACGAATCTGTTCTTCATTCGTGATTTGATAAAAATCTCTTTGAGCGAATTAGGCAGGAACACAAAGTGTCTTGGCATCTCTGCCTCTGACGGAGATGCAAAACATAAAAGTAGGCCAAGAAATCATTCTCGAAAACGACTTATTCTATCTTGTGTTCTTTGTTCTTCTTGTTCTTCAGTTTGTCATTGTTCTATTATGTGTTTTTTTCTATTGTCATGCGCCTTGGGTGTCTTGAAAGGCGCTTTATAAATAAAACGTATTATTATTATTATTAAAGACATGACAAGAAAGCCGTCTAAGGGAGTTCAGACTGTGCTGACGAATAAAGGAGGTCACACCAAATATTAACGTTCAAGCTTGTGTAGCCCTGACTATATAAATAGTTCATTTATTTTGATGGTTCAATGCAAATGTTCTCTGCGTTCAGGAATGTATGCAAATGTCTGTAAGGTCGATGATGTGTGTCAGTTAGAGGCACTGCCTTTTTATTTGTATTTTGAGGTGCATGTCATTATGTTCTTTAATGTAATTGGTATGTTCTATAGCTCCAGGCGACCCTTAGGGCCCTTAGGGCAAAACGATTATTATCCGAATCGATGAATCTAGTGATTAATTTTTCGATGCATTCCCGGATGTGTTCTCGAGCGTGCATCGGTGGTGACTTGGGTGGATTGGGTGGAGCCAAATAACCCGTCATGCATTTCGCGAGACCAGCCCGATCACGTTCACGTGACCTGTGACGTCATCGAGTACGGTGGCGTTCCAATTGCACAAATCGCGGGTCCGTACTTGCCGAGAACGCGAGTACGGACTCGCGTACTTGCAATTGAGAAACAGCCAAAGACTTCACACAGACATGACTGACTAGGAACCAGAGCGAACACAGAGACAAAACCTAAGGACTACAAATCACAGAACTATGACTAGTAACGATAAACCGTAATGGAATCAAAGCTTAATACAAAAACTAACTCTTAGCCTAACACAAAAAATCTAAACACAGGGTCACCGACCCAGGACCGTGACAACAAAATCAAAATGTTTTTGAGTTATATACTGTACTTCCATGTATTTTTTCATTAAATGGGCACACATATTTTCCATATTCCTACTAGAATATAAAGAAGTGGGGGGGGGGGGGGGGGGGGGGGGTGTCTAAAGACGTTTGCATAATATTGTAACCTGAAAAGTCATCCTACCAATAATGATGGCTTAGTGAGAACACGAGCCATAGATAAATGTACACTGACCAATGCAAGTAATAAAAAGACCCAATTCCTTCTGACTGAAGGGAGAGGGGGGAACAGGCCTCGTCTTTGGTCCTGCTAATGTTAAATCACAAGTTTAAATACATAACCAGAAATCATACACAAAATCATACAGTTATTCAATTATGCGCCGTGTCCTTCAAAGATATGTAATGCTTCATAGTTGTGTTCAATGTCTCTTACTTGTGGATGACAAAAAAGAATGAATGATGAAATATAAGAAGTACAAGGACAAATACATAATACCTGTAACTTGTTTAAATTTGTCCTCTTGTGCTCTAAATTTGGTGTTTTCTAAGTTGTTTCAACATCTATTTTCTTACATATGTAAAGACAACCTAAACTTGTTTTGTCTTAAACAAATTCAACACCGGCTGGCCTGGGAACGCCTTGGTGTTCCCCCGGATGAGCTGGACGAGGTGGCTGGGGAGAGGGAGGTCTGGGCTTCTCTGCTTGGGCTGCTGCCCCCGCGACCCGGCCCCGGATAAGCGGCAGAAGATGGATGGATGGATGGAAATTCAACACCTATTTAGAGTGGTTTAACAAGCTCCCCAAATAAGTGTCTGTACAGTATCTGTGCAAGAGATACAGATAATACTAGCACTCGCAAATAAACACAGTTTGACAAAATTAATTTAAATGCCTATAAGAATCATCAACCTTGACACTATTTTCACTTGGCATTTATTGATGACTGTTTAAGTCACAGAAAATGATGTGCTATGCAAATACAAAAGGCTCCGGCATAAGTGATCCATTGGATGTTCGTTGTTTTGCAGACGTCTCATGTCTGTGGGGAGCAGTTCCATTTTATTTGCTAATGAGCTAATGAGTTTCTTGTTACTACTTGCTTGCAAGAAAGGGAAATGCTAGGCAAAGTCTTTTTTTAAATAGTCAGTGGACTGGTATCTATGTAGTGCTTCCCTACATTAACCCTTTAACGCACACACAGTGAGCGAAATCATTTTTGTTGAATGCTGAATTTGTAAGTTTCCTAAATTACAAGGAAATGATCTCTAATTCAATGTTAGTTCCATTTTAATGGAGACAGAGGGACTATCAACCAAAAATTCAGAAAAGAAATTGCATAATTGTAAATTGAGCTGCATGGGAATGATGCACGGGTACAAGGAGGTTCACTATATTTCTCAAATGTGACAATGTGTTGAACTTTATTCAAGTGTCTTTATATTGAGGACAGAAAGACTTGGGATGAAGCTTTGTGTTGTTGTGTTAGACCTCACCAACGACGGTATCTGGTCAGGACTGGAAAGGAATACCTTAGACCGAGACCAGTGGATTTGGTCATGTGGGTGTGATTCAGAGGGTTAAAGAGCCGCCCTATGCAAATATCTTTTCATGAGCTAGCACAAAAAGTCACTTCTCGGGCATACGTGTTCAAAACCTGTTTGAAATCAAGACAGCAATGGATCCAATCTTCAACTGCATCCTGCTCCTGCTGAGCTTGTCTGGAACTTTGAGCAAGTATGTTTACGTTGACAAGCTTTGGTATTGGGACGCATCTTTGTCTCACTGCCGGCAGTACTACACAGACCTGGCCCCTGTCAATACTCAACTGGAAATTGATGAACTTATGAAGCTCACCAATTTCAGTGGCTTCATGCTAATAGGACTGGTAAGGAGCTCCGCAGACATGAACAAATGGCTGTGGTCTGGAGGAGTGGAAGTGTCCAGGTTTTTCTGGGCATCAGGTGAACCCCGAAATTACGCAAGCAGATATTATGGCGCTATTTCTAAAGCTGGATGGCACAGTGTAATTGACTATCCCAGACCCTTCTTCTGCTATCATGCAATAGTGGTGGAGGAGGAAAAGACTTGGCTGGATGCTCTGGAGTACTGCAGGGAGCACCACGATGACCTGGCCAGCGTGGCATCAGCGACCGAGATGATGCTGATCCAGAGAGAGCTGAAGAAGCATAACACTACTGAACCCGTCTGGATTGGTTTGCAATTCTTGGCTCGAGACTGGCTGTGGGTGGACGGACAGGAGATGAGCTACGAGGCCTGGGGTGAAGGAGGAAAACCTTTGTGTCCGGCCCCCAAGATGAAGTGTGGAGCCCTACCGGTGACAGGAGGGAGTCTCGGTGTCTGGGAGGCGCATGATTGTGAGGAGAGACGCAATTTTATTTGCTACTAAAACAGTTTTCCTTTATTTATTCTGCTTACTGGAGTTTGGTTATTCCCTACTTGTTTTGTGTCCTGTTAAATGGTTAAATGATAAGTCACACTTTTTGTTTTTAATCGCTGATTAATAAGAAACTACAATATTGATAAAATTGATAGAAATTCAAAACAAAAACATACCTTATACTAGTTATACTCATCTGTTCATTTCAATTCGGTTGTTGATTTTGTTTTGTTTTGAAATGATTGTGTGCACATGTATCTGTTTTAAATGTTGACTCTGTAGAAGAAGTGTAGGAAGTTCAGTTAGGTCCAGAAGTATTTGGGCCTTTTGAAGTTGCTCATTTACAACATTTGTTTGCTTGAATTTGACTCTCTGGCGTGTGTTTCTTTTTTTCTTCCTCTCTTGTGTGGTTGGTGAAAGATTGTAAACCTAAAAAAAATATGAATAATATAAATGTTAAAAATCATTTAAATTAAATGATCTTTTCTCCTTTGCTTCAAAAATGAAGTAGAAAACAATATTTAAGTAATGTGAAGCTTCACTGTTATTTTGCTTCTCTACTACATTTGTTTATTTGAATTTGACTCTCTGGTGTGTCTTTCTTTTTTGTTTCTCTCTTATGTGGTCGGTGAAATGTAAACGTAACATAATAATAATAAAAGTGTTCAAAATTCTTGTTTGCTTCAGAAATTAAGTTGAAAAAAGTATTTACGTAACGAGTCTTCGAGGACAAAGGGAAGGTTTGGTTTGAGGAGGGTGGGATCGCTCGTAAACCTTTTGCCTTGTCAAACGTTTTATTAGCGCTGCGCACCGAGGAACTTATTCAAAACAGCAATTACTGTAGTAGTCTCCTTGAAAGTGTCCTGAAGGTCTGGAAGCAAAACACAAAGAAACGATTGGTAGTTCAAGACTTTTGCAAAGTGCTGTACGTTTTATCATCGAATAAAAGGCAAATTTGGACGAGAACCCAGATCAGCTGTAGAATTTAAATATTAACCAAAGGTGCCTTGATTGGCTGCTTGGTGGTCAAGGGAATCACATTTTGTGACCAGGTTCTTTAAAGATATGATTTCAGTTTTGTCTCACATGAACAAACGAGTGCAGAAGTTTTATTTACATTTCATTCTGGTTCCTGTGATGATGACAGAACATGATGTGGAGATGTCTGAGACACGGTCAAAGCGCTGTTGCAAGTAGACAAAATGCACCAAAGTCTTTCAGGTTTGTGTCTGTTATTTGTACAGATACATGCACACATAGAAAAACTACTGTGCAGTAAGTGAATTGTTCATTTACAGACTCACTCAGTTTTTTGATGCATAAAACAGTGAAGCTTAGAGTCAAAGTTTTTTAAGTTAATATTTTTTGAAATGCACTGCAATCTTTTCGAAAGCCAGGTTTGAGCTATAATCATTCATGATTTCCACCCGACTCGAACATTCTGACTTCAGCTTATAAAGCTCTGATACGTTTATCGTGTCTACTGTCCAAAAGCACTTGTTTTGTTTGAATTTGCATTTGTTGCAATTTCAAAATAACCATTAAAGCAGAATGATAATCTCATTTGTTTGTCCAATGTGACATTGAGCAGGACCTATGCTCTGCCGCACGTAAATTCTTTACATTTGCGTACAGCAATTTCCTTTTAAAAACATTAATTGATCCTGTTACATAAAAGACAACCAAACAGGGGTTTGCACTTCAATTGAGGATCTTTTTAAAATCTTTTTAGGTTCTAGCCAGGTTCTAGCCTGTCTCAAAACTTGTTTGCAGCATCTGATGAGTGGGCTGTACACTGAAATTAGCATAACAGATAAGGGGGTCTGGGTGTCCGAGGTCAGGGTGGGGCTTCGGTCAGTACATGCTGGGAATGTTCGTGTAAACAAGATCCAGTGTATGTTCCCCCCTCGTCACAAAGTCCACATGTTGATAGAAATTTGGAAGCACTGACTTGAGAGTTGAGTGGTTGAAATCTGTGGGGATAATACGCAGTCCATCGAAGTGTGAGTTCTGCAGCTCGCTGAGCGCCCTGTACAGCTCGCACAGCACCTCTTTAGCGTTAGCACTCGGTGGGATGTACACGGTAAATAAAAAGGTCTGCATGTACCAGTCAGCACAAAATGAGGTGAGCCTGTTTAGCTGAAAGGCGGTGTCCGGGACAAGGGCGCATCAGTCCCTAAATTCCCGCTATGCAGTCAGCTAGAGTCGGATGTAGTCCAGTTTATTGTCCAGTGAGCAAACGTTTGAGAGCCGGCCAGCTTGGATTGGCTCTTAGCTTAGCATGGACCCCAGCATGTTTGCCACACTTCTGCTTCCTCGCACACCGCTATCGGCGACCCGTCCCTCGTCTGGTTTCCATAGCAACCTGAGGATGCGCAGTGCTTCCAGCAGTTCCTGGTCAGTTTTTGTATGATGCTTGAAATTTAGGATTGCTGGTAAACACGAACGCCAAGGAGGAATGATATCAGCAGTGATCTTACCAGAAGCAATTGTTGCTGCCCATCAACCTGGGATGGGTTATAATGTCATTTTGAAACTATTTTAAGTCCATTTTCATTCAGTGAGAAAGATTATTCACAAGTGGAACTTCATGACAGTACAGTTTAAGAAAGACTGAAATAAGGCTTGTTTGGAAGCCACTCTTCCAGTCCAAGCCTGAATGAATGGCTCCATCTTGTGGACAAATTGTTCTTCTTGGTGTCGGCCATGCTATCAGGTCGTGCTGATTTCAGGTTATCCGTCTAAGAAACAGGTTTTTAAGAGGGAAGTGACAGTATGGCTCACAGGACAAGGGGTCCATTCCAAAAGTCCCAAAGCCGGTCAATCTTCATCCCTACCCTCACCTTTGGTCACCAGGCCTCCCCCTTAGATAAAGGGTGAGGAGCTCAGCCCTCTGGGAGGGGCTCAGAGTAGAGCTGCTGCTCCACCACATGAAAAGGAGTTAGTCGAGGTGGTCCAAGTATGTGACTCAGGATGCACTGGAGTGATTATATCTCTCAGCTGGCCTGGGAACCCCTCGGTGTTCCTCCAGACTAGAGGAGGTGGGCCACAGCAGGAGGTGGTTAAGGCTGCAACCCAGGCTCGCATACGTGGAAGAAGATGGATGGATGGATGGAAACTACAATATTCTGTTTTCAGCTGTCCCAGCCACTTCTTGCACATATATTATTTTTTTTAATCATTATTATTAACTATTGACTTTTTTCTTTGTAAAGTCATTTAATTTGGGTTAATGAGGTTTCAGAGGTTTTTGTGAACAACCTTTCATGAGTGACCCTCCACATGTTAAAGCTAGGAGTCTGTGGGTGTGTCAGACAATCGCTGTGTGGATGTGGAGAAGAGAGGACCCAAACGCAGGACTCACGGGCTGGTGAAGGGTGGTGTTTATTATGATGACTGAATGAACAGAACATAACAGCTGGACTGACACTGACTGAAAGACTGAATGGCTGAACTGACCTGGAAAACACAAACAATGATTGATGATTACAAGACAGTGAACTGAGAGAAACTGAAGGTTTACATACACTGGCTAATGACGATGGGAGACACAGCTGAACGTAATCGGACGAATCAAACACAGGAAGTGGAACTGAACATAATGCACACAGACAGAGGTTAACATAATAAAACAGGAAACATGAAAACTAAACAGTGACAAAGTCCCAAACTGAAAACACAGGGTCAGCGACCCCGGAGCCCTGACAGGGTGAGGCTGTTTTCTCAAATGACATGATGCAGCTTTGGATGGGATTCGTAGAAAAGGTGAAAGGTGATACACGGGAAGCGATATGAGGTGGAAAGCTGCTGGAGCACTCCCCCAAAGCACCTGACAGCAGTGAGAAGTGCTTAGTCTTCTTTCTTCAAATGTAAAGACATAAAAACCTTCGTATTCACCCTGACTTATAGTTAGTTATTATTAAACATACATACCTTTTCATATTTAGACAATTTGCTGTGTGATGTGGACATAAGAGATCATGCACTGAGCAGGAAAAGTTCCTTTTTTTCTTTCTTTTTGTTGATTGCAAAGTTTCTTAAAAGGGTCTTTCTGTAACCTTTTATTTATTTAATTGCACTAGTGTAAATAAATGAGACCAGGTCATGTCTGTCTCCAAGTGTAGTCCCTCCACCTTTAAACCAGTCATTGGTATTTTTGCTCACTTATCTTCAAAGTTGTTTGAAAGTCATCTTTCCAGGAGCGATGACGTAACAATATGAAAAACTGCTTCCACTTGGCATACAAAACTTACACTTTGCCTTAAGCAAATGAAACATTTGTTTAGTGTCTTCTGTGCAACAAAGCCTGGGCTTTACTGTGTGAGGAAAACTGAACCTCTGCAAGTAATTGTATGTTTGTGATTGGTTTGGTGGTTTTGCTTTGTTTGCAGTCAGTTCATTTGTTTCCTTATGTTCTTTTCGTTTGTTTTGACACTTTTTCACGCAGTTTTAATTTTTTTTAATTGCACTAATGTAAATAAATGAGGCCAGTGATGATCAGTCCTGCCTTCGAGTGTGCTTCCTTCACCATTAATTCTTTACATGTACTTTTCTTGACATCTTCATTCCAGAAAAGAGGGCGTGACGAAACTTTGAGAAAAATCTGTTACTGTTTCGACAGGTGGGTGAAATCATTTTGACCTCAAACAAATTTCAACCTCAGATAAGGAAAATCAAACAAAGGCTGATTTTCATCTTTAATGATCCAGAACCAGACAACCTGTAGTGACCAAGTTCACCCATTATTTAAATAAAAGTTTGACTCCTGCAGACTCAGCAGGGGTCAATAAAAGAGGAAAATATAAAGATGATTTGGTCGAAGCTAAAACAAAAATGAGCAGCATGTGTTATTTCTCACATGGCTCCTGAATGCTCCAGGTTCAGTGAAGGGAAGGGCCGCCCCAATGCAAATGTTTTCTGACGAATACAAAAGGCTCACAGCGTTAACAAGGACCATCCCTCCTCTTTGAACCTTTATCATATAGCAGAGTACTTTAAGACAAGTAAACAATGGATCGATTCTACATGTGCATCCTGTTCCTGTTGAGCTTCTCTGGAATTTTTACCAAGTACGTTTACATTAAGAATGGAATGAAAAGGACGAAAGCTCTGACATACTGTCGGCAGAAATACACAGACCTGGCTCCTGTCAGTAATAAACAGGATCATCTCAAACTTCAGCAGCTCTCTGGTATTCTCAGTAGTGCACCCTGGACGTGTATCTGGATAGGAGCGGAAAGAAATTGCTCCAACAGAGCGCAATGGCTGTGGTCAGGGGGTGGAGTGCTTACCACATCTTTCTGGTCACCAGGTCAGCCTGACGACTGGCACGGTGTTGAAGACGGTGCCTGTATGTGGGCAACCGGGTGGAACGATATTAACCCAAATATGACCTTTGCATTCTTCTGCTATCATGCAATAGTGGTGGAGGAGGAAAAGACTTGGGAGGAAGCTCTAGAGTACTGCAGGGAGTACCACGATGATCTGGCCAGCGTGGCATCAGAGACCGAGATGCTGCTGATCCAGAGCGAACTGCAGAAACATAACACCACTAAAAATGTCTGGATTGGTTTGCATTTCTTCTCTGTGGTTGGACAGGCAGGCTGGCTGTGGGTGGACAGGCAGCAGATGGACTACGAGGCCTGGGATGAAGGGGGAAACTCGACATGTCCTGATCCCAAGATGGAGTGTGCAGCCCTTCAGGTGACACAAGGGACCGAGGGGGTTTGGGAAGCTCATAACTGTGAAGAGAGACTTCATTTTGTTTGCTATTGAGGTAATATTCATTCTTGTTACTATAGCTGCTTGGTTCTCCTTTGTTTGTTGTCAGTTTTGCTTCTTGATGTGAATTTGTTTCATTTTTTTTATGTGATGCTGTTTGAGATCATTCTTCTGTTTGCTTGCAGAGTGAACGCACACACTCTGCGGTGACCAGAGGTGTCTGACACACTGCCGGACTTCCTGCCTGACTCACTGATGATATTTAACATTGGAACTCATGTTGTATATCTAGTAGGAACATCCTTACTTGTGTTTTTAACTGTTGCTTTATAGTAAGACTATGTTGTGTGTATAAATACAGCCAGAACCCTTAGGTGTTGAATAATCTTTTTATTTCATTAATCAAGTTATTACTTTGTGTGTGTTAAATAAAGTTTACCTGCTTTAAAAAAAAACACTGCAGCTTTTGCATTTTTCTATCATTAGCGTCGTCATTTTGACCTTTAGAAAACATGGCAACCATTTCACCAGAATATGCTGCACAAATATGTGACAAGTGTGACAGAAATGTGCATTGAATATATTTTTGTACACTTGGACTGAGTTAGGCTACCAGGCGATGCAGCCCAATGTGCTATCAATGTGCTTTCAGTGACTCAGCTTTTGAAGTTAATGTGAAGTCCTACATTTAGAAATAATTAGACTTAACTTTAGACTCTTCTTAGGATAGAAAACATTGGACCTTGGAGTTACATAGTTAGGTAGTTTTTCCTGCTCTTGCTGGAGATGGGAACATTCTGAAGATGTTCTCAATCCTGTTGACGTGCCTTCTTCATTGGAAGCCGAGTCTGGGGAAAGTGGCAGCAGAGAGAGACGTCTGCTCTTCTCTGCTTGGAGTGCTGACCCGGTGGCCTGAGAATGGGTAAGGAGCAGACAGTGAACATGAGATGAGGATTTGTTAGTTCCTCTCTCTGACCACTGCAGGGTGCTGATCACTCACTTATATTCTCGTGTTTTTGTTTTCACTTCTGTTTAACATCAGCAGCGTGGATACTTTGCATTTTGCATTTCCTCAAGACACCAGTTGCATCTCGACCTTATGTCTAAATTCCAGCCGATAAAGATGTAACTGAGTGCACGATGAAGCAATATCTACACTATTTTTTTTACAACTATACGTGGATTTTACATTGCTGTCACAGTCCTACTGTATACACAGGAACTATCCAGATTTTAACAAATAAACAATAAAGTTTCTGTTCAGAATAAAAGTCCAGTTCTGTGGTTTTAGAAGTCCCAGCCTGTTTCTGCTTCTGTCAGAAGTTTCTTTTAGTTAACAGGGAACTTCTATAAGGTAAGAATGATAATAAGGCAGGAAACCATTAAAATAACAAATCAGAATAACAAATTAAATTTTTCACAAGTTCAAAGCTCTGCAGAAGTATTAAAACGGTCTCTAAGGACTGCAGCACAGGAATAAAATGTTAATTTTGTGGGAATTTTGAACAAAACTGTTCTGGCCTTTGACACGTGTGTTCAGACTGGGATCAACCATGTAAAGTCTCGCCATAACATGTTTCTGTAGGAGGCCAACTGTGGCCGTGGTCCATTTTTAATTAGCCAGCAAAAAATTTTATAAATAGACTAGAATAGACTTCAACTTTTGCTTGAGTGTATTGCACTTCTTAGTTTTAACACCAGGGGGAGCTACTGTTGATCAAGGCAGTTGCTCCACCAAAAAGGACAATCACAGAAGAAATTTACCCCAAGTTACTAAACATGGCAGAACCAAAGAAGCTAAAGGTAGAAAGTGAGTGCAGAACATTTCAGACACGGTGGGAGAGTGAATATTTTTTCAAAGAATTCACGGGGAAGTGTGTCTGTTTGATCTGCACTGAAACTGTGGCAGTTATGA
The DNA here is from genome assembly GCA_015108175.1 of Pelvicachromis taeniatus. NCBI lineage: Eukaryota > Metazoa > Chordata > Actinopteri > Cichliformes > Cichlidae > Pelvicachromis > Pelvicachromis taeniatus. Next base: position 21,349 of record VURO01040240.1, read on the forward strand.
AAGAGTATAATGTACCACGTCATTATGAAACCAAACATCAGGCCTATGCATCGTACACTGGTGCTGAGCAAGAGCAGAAAGTAAAGCAAATGGTAGCTATCCTGCAGGGTCAGGCTCTGTGTTAACACACAGAGTACACACTGCTGTGCACAGTGCACACACTGCACAAGTCAGCTGACCTCATCTGATGCAGATTTGCGCCTTGATCAGGTGACCTTTGTCTGGATTTTTGGCGCGAGTGGCGTCGGATCAGGACCGCAGCTGATACTCACCAGAATAATTTACTAAAATAATACGCACTCCTGATATTAAGTCCAGTTCAGTCTGTTAATGTTGATAACCGTTTCAAACGAACGTTAATAGGTGCGTTGCTGAGCCTAATAACTTAAATAACAAGCTTGGAATGTCCCCGTCCCATTTTCCCCTTTATTGTTGTTTCTCTGTTCTGTAAATCTTCTGTCTAAGAAGAAATCTGAGGCTGCTGTTGTGAGAATGAGCGACCAAAGCTTTTCCTGAATAAATCAATAAAGATCCATGCCTGGGATAGACAGCTGGGATAGTCTCCAGCGCACCCCCGCGACCCTGAAAAGGATTAGCGGAAGGGAATGGATGCATTATGAAAAGCTGTGATGAAGGCAGTTTTCTCTTTAATTATATTCAACAATATAACATATTACACTACAATACATAATACACTAAAGTTAAGGCTATATACCTAATTTCTAGTAAGTGGCCCAGCCCCTCCTATACATTTAGTGAAAAAAGTTTGGACACCCGTGCTTTAACGTTTCCCAGAAGCCACTTCTCGCTCCTCTCTGGTTCTCAGGAAATACAGGGATGTTGTGTCCTCACTGACTGAAATCAGGGAGCCCAACTGGATAATTGACTACAGGGTATATCCATGTGCCGTTTGCCATCAAGCATCGTGATCACATAGCCCAACACAGCTGAGCAGTCAGGGCCATTTAGTGCACTGTTGGCTTTCCTACACAGGAGAAAACTTCAGCGTTAGAGAGCTGGTCTTTCCAAGTGACTGAACACAAATGACGCTGCAGTATTTGGTCAAACTGCCACAAGCTTTTAGTTATTTTAGTTTCTTTTGAAAAAACAAACAATCACACAATAAAAATACATCTCTTGCAAACGTAACCCAGCCAAGGTTTGCAGAATACTGAAATGTAAGTACGACTCTTTCACCCTTTCTGAGAGTCAAGCAGCCAAGCCTACCCCAGCAGCTATAGGGACACCCCGAACAAGTCTCCAGTCTGCTGCAGGGCTAACACACTGTCAGACAACCATTCGTACTCACATTCACACCTAGCAACAATTTAGAATCACCTGTCTTCCCATTCCTTTGGACTGTGGGAGGTAGAGCTAGAGTACCCAGAGAGAACCCATACAGATATGGCAGATGGGGAGATCAAGCCCAGGACCTTCTAAACATCTTTCACTTAAATTATGTTCTTTCAGGTGCAATCTGGAAACACAGAAACTGATGAAGCCTAACGTCAATGACAAAAAGCACAATAAGCAAATTTTTTAAATTTGCTTAAGGAAAAGCACGAGGGTTAATTCGGTTCACAGGACACAAGCAAATTAGTTTTTTCTTGACAGGAGAAACTTGTTTCATATCATCTTACTTTGAGAACAAATGAAGATGACAAGCAAACAAAATTAAACTTCATTCTTTCCAAATGTTTAGCATGCATTGACTAGACTACTCTCTGTGGATCCCCACATATAAATTAATAAGTCCAAGAAGCAAATATGAAAATTATAATAACAGAATAAACTTATTTTTTCAAAGCATTGTTAGCTTTCTGATTAATGTAATCTAAAAAAAAAAGAAAGATACATTATTATTATTTGCAGTATTATTTTTTAATCTAAAATACTCTTTAGTAGTCCAGCTCCTCAGCCTCAACCCTCTGAGGATGAGCCCAGCCACACTTTAAAGGATGCTCATTTCTGTCTCCTGTAGATGCAGTCTTATTCTTTCAGACACCACCCACTCTTTTTGTTAACCCTGGCGACTTGTGCAAAGTTAGTCTCCAGCCTCCCTAAACCAAAATTTGATAAATGAAAGAAAATGGACGGACAAGTCAAAGCAGAAATAGAAAACAATTTGTATTACAGGAATATTCTCACAATTCAGCTGCATTACTTCTGGACAGATAAGCTTATGAGATCTCAATATAATACACTACCCGGGTAGTACTACTAACATTAACACTATACACACACACACTCTACACATTTGAACTATAAAAACTGGAAAGAACTCTGAACTATGAATGAGTACACAGACTGACAAACGTGGACTATAGAATTCCTGGAATTCCTCATTGTGAATTGTTAAATGACTGTTTATGGTTTTAACTGTGTGTCATTCACTGCTTAGTCGATGCCTAGAGAACATAAGCCCCAAGATCCTAACTTTCTCTACATTCTGTAGTGGTACAGTATAGTACAGTATATTAGAGGTATAATTTGAGGAGGGCAGAAATTCACCATTTCCATCTAATGTGATGCAGATTTCAACAGGAGGCTATTTGGACACCATCGAGCATAATATGGTTGGAGTTAAATATTCACTTTTGCTCTGTAAGATTTCTAACTGAGTAAAGAGACCTGGAAATGTCTGCAAAGCAATCATAATAGTTTAAGTGTTCAAAATATTAAGCAACTGTGCTTCTTTTATACACTGGACCATCCTTTTCAATTGCTGTCCAACAATTTGACCATTCACAAAAGTAATCAACATAACTGACAAGTAATGTATGTCATTTTGTTCCAGGGCTGTTTTTTTTTTTTTTAAACAGTTAAGTTTATGGCAGTCAGGGGTCAGTGTAGGGAGGTTTTGGGTGGGCTTGGGACTTGTAGGCTTCGTGTTCTGTTTTAAAGGCACCAAGATGACTTTGAGTTTCAATCAGCTGATGTTTGTTTATGTACCGTATTTTCCGAACTACAGAGCGCACCTGAATATTAGCCGCACAACTTGAAATTATGAAAAAAATCATATTTTGTTCATACATTAGCCGCACCAGACTAAAAGCTGCAGGTGCACTAGCGGGCTAGTAGCGCTAGCGGGCTAATAGCGCTAGCGAGTGGGCTAGTAGCGCTAGCCAGCAGGCTAGTAGCGCTACTACACCGGCTAGTAGCGCTAGCGGGCTAGTTGCTAGTAGCGGCGGTGCACGGCCCGCCTTGCAGGTGAAGGGCAACGGAACAAACGGATTTGTTTTGGTTGTTTTGGCGGAACAAACCAAAACAAATCCTCTTACGATGACACAAAAATCATGAAAAAGCCTTAGAAAAGCCGCACTAGACAATAAGCCGCAGGGTTCAAAGCTTGTGCAAAAGCTAACTTGGCTTACAGTATTATAACTACAGTGGAACTCTGGGTTACAAGCAGCTCTGTATACAAATATTTCGATTTACGAGCCACGATCAGAGCAAAATTTCTGTAATAATGAAAATTATTGTTTATAAGATGATTTGTTCCACAGTAGATTGTGTTGCTGCACGGATGTTTTAGAGTGTGACACAAGCAAGTTGGTGTTGGGCCGGAACATTAGGCTGTATGCTGTTGATGTACATGGCAGAGAGTTAACCTGAGTCACCTGACCTTTTAATAAACCTTACTACCCCCGTTGGGTAGGAAATAGATATTCTGGAGTCTGTCGTGAATAAGAACAGAATATAACAACCGCTAGTTTCCGCTTCGCCTTACCCGGAAACTTCTACCCAGAGCCGTTTCAAGGCTTATCCCTTTATCATGACATCTGCTTGGCTCACGTCCGTCCGTCCGTCCGTCCGTCCGTATGTTCAGTTAAGAAAGTGCAATTTTAGTTTGTTTGAAGTTTAAGAAAGTGTTGTTTTAGTTTTACCGTACATGTACCATACGTATTGTGCCTCCTCCCTCCCTCCTCAGCCGCTCTCCGTTAACTGCAAAGGTTAACTTTCAGTTAACTGCCGCCAAGGTAAGGTTTTTTTTTGTTTGTTTGTTTCTTATTTAAAAACATTTTTTTCCCATTATTTAGAGATTAATCCGTTCCAGCCCTTTTTTGGGAGGGTTGGAACGGATTAATCTCATTTACATTATTTTAAATGGGAAAAATTCGATCGGGTTCCGAGTTTGGTTCTGGAACGGATTAAACTCGTAACCTGGGGTTCCACTGTATTTAAATTAAAGACAACATTTATCTGGACAAGCAAGACAGAAGACCCCGTTACATACACCTGGTAAGAAAAACTCATCTAGGTATTAGGTACTAGGTATGAGTGCTTAGTCGTCTGGGTAGGGTTCAGTGTAGAGAAACTGACTCGTTATTAAGTAATGTAATTAAAGGGAATATTTCTGAGCCTTAATATGTTTTCATTAAATGTTTCTTTAAAGTGACCGTACTATAATAAATAAATGAGTTAAGAGTAAATATGACATGCGAGCAAAGTAGCGCAGGTCACATTTAATTCTTTTCTGAGGCGCAAAAAATAAATAAATGAAGTGAAAATACTCTCTTCTTACTCACTGTATGTGCCTGAGGTAAAGCCATTGATTCTTGAAGGTCATGTCACTTTGTTTTTACTGCAACGCGGCAGGTAAGGCTTTAGCAAGAAGACAGTCATTGGATAAATTTCTTCTGCTTTAGCCAGTTTGCAAATTTTGTAGAATCTAGCTCTGTTGCGTTTACATGCATGCAAATCTCATCACTTGAAGGCGAAGAGTGAACTAAACTCTTCCAATCAGTGTGATAACCAGTACGAAAACATTATTGCCGAATTGCTGTCCCAGCGGGAGGAGGCCCCGGGGCAGACCCAGGACACGCTGGAGAGATTATATCTCTCGGCTGGCCTGGGAACGCCTTGGTGTTCCCCCGAATGAGCTGGAGAAGGTGGCTGGGGAGAGGGAGTCCACATGATTTAAAGAGTGAACTCTCCAACCTCATGCTTTGCTTCTTTTCTTTAATAAAATGCATATTATGTGCTTTAAATAAATCTCCAGCCGTGAAGGGTTTATGGCCTGGTGACCGTTAAAATGAAAGTTAATTTAGACAGTAAAGTAAAAGGACAATCATTAAAAAAGATAACGAGAAAAAAAGAAAAAAACTCAAGAAAGTGTAGTAATACCAGAAGTTAACAGTAAGAACAGTAACTATAAGAAAAAAGGTGAGATAATAAAAATTAAATCTTTCCACTACACAGGAATGTATTTAAACACTGTATTTTTGACATAATCTGTCAGTGTGAACGATCTAAAGCTGTATTTCCTTTTCTCCTTCTTAAATTTATTGTCGTCCTCTTCGATCGTTTCCCAGTATAGACACTGAAACACTCATTTGCCTGGACAAACATGTGTTTTGCATATCTACGGTGAAGTAAGGCAGCCCTTATGCTTTACCCTGAGCAAATTCTAAATTTGCTTATTTTCCTTGTACTAACAACCTCGTGACATAAACCTCAGGGTCAGTGCTGATATGTTAATAGAACAAAAACCAGGAGTCGCTGAGTCTCATCGGTTTCACCATCACCCTGTCGTTATCTGGGAATCTTCTGTATTGATGTATTTCTATATTTCTGCACCTTGAGGCAACTGTTGTTTTGATTTGGCACAATATAAATATATAATTACATTTATTTGATCAAAATGGCGGTAAAGTCTGACATAAGTGTACGCTTGTGTCTTCAGCCAAGATCTGGATCAAGAGGTGCACTGCAAG
>VURO01040243.1:10204-28705 GCA_015108175.1 Pelvicachromis taeniatus
CCCACCTCTCAGGGTCGTTTCACATCAGCTCATCTGTCTTGTTGTTTGTGGAAAGAACAGATCAGGTCCATAAAACCAGCCTCTTCCTTCACAAACACATTTTTATGTGATGTTGCGTTTATAGTCTCCTTTATGGTCCTTTATCAGCTCATCGTCTTTAATGGGGTTTGTAAAGTTATTTGTTTTTTGTATTTCTGTGCAATTATTGTCTCGTAGCTAAAATTCTTTTTTAGCAGTGAAGAAAAATCATGTCACAGAAAAAGATGAAGCAGCTTTTGTGTCTTTTATAAATAAAGTTTTGAAAGCGCAGCGAGCGGCTGAAGGCCAGCTCAGGACTCCTGCTGTCACCGGGCGCCCTCTGCTGGATGGTCAATGTCATTACAACAAACTGCAGCGCATCCCATGATGCACTGGGTGTTTCTTCTTCACTGTGTTTATACACCTCTCTGCATTTAATCATTGCTTGCTGTTGCATCTCTTACAGTGTGTCTTTGTCTTCACACAGCACCTTCTCACACTTTGCAGCCTCCTCTGCAGCTCCTCCTCCTGCAGCCTGTGCTCCATCTGCTCAGCCTTCATCTGCAGCAGCCGCCCCACCTCCACCTCCACCTTCTGCCCGCTCAGCCCACCAGAACCGGAGCTGGGTCCCAGAAGTCTGCCCCCCCAAATATGCTCGAACTACAGTTGATCTGGGACTGTGCCTTTCAAAGTAAAAGCTGTGAGTGAGAGAGGGTGGTCCTGTGATTGTGGGAGTGTCTAAGACAGGGAGGTCCTCGGGATCTCCGTTTAGCCTGCAGATCCAGGCAGGAAGCAGAAAATGGATACATGACGACTCATAATAAAGATCGAATCAATAAAACTTTTTAAAAACTCGACGTTGTTTCTAACCTGGATGTGGGAACCACGGGGAACATCTGGTCACGTGTTCTGAAGAACAGCACACCACCATCTAAAGAACCAGCTGAGGAGCAACATCAGCGGCATCCATGAGTCTGAAAGGTCACAGAGACATTTCTAAGGTTTCGGGACTCCAGTGAACCTCAGCGAGCACCTGGAACAGTGCCGCGCCTTCCCAGGAGCCACCGGCCGACCAAAACGATCCAGGAGGTCACAGAAGAAGCCAGGAGTACATCCAAAGACCTGCAGGCTTTACGCAGCTCAGCTAGGGTCCAAGGTCATGATGAACAATAAGAACAAGGCTGGGCAAAAATGGCATCCATGGGAGGGTCCGAGGAGAAAACCACTGCTGACCAACAAGAACACAAAGGCTCGTGTCACATCTGCCAACAAACATCTGGACGAGACTTGTGGGAAATATTCTGTGGACGACGTGAAGCTGAAGGTTCTGGGAGGTCAGAGTCCCGACACGTCCAACTAACAGTGTTTCATTAACAGTCTGTTAATGCGTCACTATGAGAAACGTCTGTGAACATCTGGACTGATGTGCTCACAGGCCGATGCCTGAAAGAGCGAGGCTACATGCAGCCGTGCTAGCGTGAGCAGCCGTGCTAGCGTGAGCAGCCGTGCTAGCGTGAGCAGCCGTGCTAGCGTGAGCTATCACGGTCGGAATAAGCCCACCCTTGGAGAATGGGGGCTGCGTGTCATTGCACGGTGCCTTCATGTTGGTCATATGTCCACGGTGGACATCGAGGCTAAATGTGCCAACTGTTCTCCACCTGCATGGACCGAAAGTCTCCCTGAAGAAGCTGATCCAGTAAGCTTAAAGAGGCGCGCAGTGGCCACATTAAAGAAACCAGTCTGTGGTCCAGTTTAGATTTCTGAGTCCGATTTTTCTTTTTAAATTACATAAAAAGCAGATTTTGACTTTGAACATTGGAATTAGATTTTATTTTAATTGCGTTATTTAATAATCATTGTGTGACTGTCCTGCTTGTCCATACGCTTAAACACGGGGACGTCCACGAGGCAGCGTTGGACCTCTAGTGGACGACGAAGGAACTGCAGGGATCAGGTTTGGGGGTCTGAGTCAGAACCAGGACCAGGTTTTGGGTCCTGGGTTAAAAACTGGACCACATGTTTGTGTGCTGTGAAGAGACGTTTCCAGGACACGCATGTCCACAAGTATGTGTGTGTGTCTGTATTTGCATGTGAGTGTGTGTGTGTGTGTGTGTCTCCACAGATAGGAGCGGGTTAAACATTAACACTGAGCAGCTCGTAAAGCTAACACTAAGACAGTGAACCTTTGGAGTTTGATATGATGTGATCTCACGCACGCACGCACGCACACACACACACACACACACACACACACACACACACACAGAGGCCCCTGATGACACGTGAACACACACTCGCCGCTCAGAATGACACAGCTCTGATCGGAGGGAGGTGATCTCTGAAATTGCTCAGGTGAGTTTTTGTCTCTCTTTCATGCAAAATAAAGTTTTTTAGGTTTGAATTTTGAATTTAAATAAACACAGCAAGCGCGAGCGAGTGAACAGGTAAAGTGAGGGTCGCTCGTCCTCTCTTCTTCGCTGGTGTCTGGTGAACAGTAGCCGTCACAGAGGCTAAAAGCGGCTAGCTGAGCAAACAGGCCGGGGTTAATGGGTGTTTTAATGGAGCGAGCGAGAGTGCTAAGTAAATGTCTCTCTACCGCTGTGTGAAAAAAGAGAGAATGTGAGCAAGTGTCTCTCGACCCATAAAAACACCTGAGATGTAGTTTCAGACGTGAAACATCAGAAATGTCTGCGTCGGGAGAAAACACTGCTGCGCTGTGGAGTCTGTATTTACTGCTTAAACTCAGTTTCATCCGAACAGGCGCTCAATCCAACCTTATTATTATCATAATCCAGTAATCATCATGAACTCATGCCACATTTAGTCAGAGGTAAAGTCTTTTGTAATGTAAGTAACTGTATATAAAGATGGAAACTGCTCCCAGTGCTGCAGTGCATTCAACCTGCATTCCTCCTAATGCCCAGCAGGGGGCGACTCCTCTAAACTCTGACTGTATAGAAGTCTATGAAGACATGAGCGTCCTGCTCAGCTGATCTCAGTTCAGTTGCTGCTTTCAGTTCAGACTGAAGGAAACAAAGTTTTTTTGGAGATTTTGGTCCCGTCAGAGTCCGAGAGGAACAGGAAGGAGAAGGGCGGGGCTACCTGTGACCGAGTCAGATCCACCTGTCACTCATCAGCTCGTCCAGTTTCTAATGTCAACCATCGGGCAACAGCAGCGAGCAGTTATTCATTTCACTTTAAAGGTCACCAGGACATAAAGAAGATCTGATGGGAAACGAGTGAGGTGCTCATCAGGATCCAATCAGGAAGCAGCGCTGACATCTAAACGTCTGTTCATCTAAATGTGACCTTTAGGACCATCCCAGGATTATTTTATCTCATTATTGCCTTTGAAATTGATTTTTATTCACAGATTAAATTCAGTTATTGTTCACAGTCAGACCATTTGACATCTGACCTCATCACACAGGAATACGATGCCTAAACTCATAAACTCAGACTCAGACCTTCAGTTTAAGAGCGAGTAGCAGAGTTTTAACGGACAGGAAGGAGTTCGTCTTCATCCAGTGCTGTGGTCAGCTGGAGAACATCTGAAAACATTTTACAAACATCCTATTTCATTTAGTGACAGCCGAATCGGCCCTGATGTTTATCACAGCTGTAGCTGTGTGAGCCACACTGGAGTTAGGGTCAAAGGTCAACGAACAGAGCATAAACACTCTGCAGCTTGTTTCCTGTCTCAAACACACACCGTGGTCTTCAACGGGTCACGTGTGCAGATGTACCCGCGCAGATGTGCCTGTGCAGATGTGCAGATGTGCCTGCACAGATGTGCAGATGTGCCTGCGCAGATGTGTAGATGTGTCTGTGCAGATGTGCAGATGTGCCTGCGCAGATGTGCAAATGTGCAGATGTGCATGCGCAGATGTGCAGCTGTGCATGCGCAGATGTGCCTGTGCAGATGTGCAGCTGTGCCTGCGCAGATGTGCAGATGTGCCTGTGCAGATGTGCAGATGTGTCTGTGCAGATGTGCAGATGTGTCTGTGCAGATGTGTCTGTGCAGATGTGCAGATGTGTCTGTGCAGATGTGCAGATGTGCCTGTGCAGATGTGCAGATGTGTCTGTGCAGATGTGCAGATGTGTCTGTGCAGATGTGCCTGCGCAGATGTGCAGATGTGCAGATGTGCAGATGTGCCTGTGCAGATGTGCAGATGTGTCTGTGCAGATGTGCCTGCGCAGATGTGCAGATGTGCAGATGTGCAGATGTGCCTGTGCAGATGTGCAGATGTGTCTGTGCAGACGTGCAGATGTTGCCGTCCTGGTTCAAACGTGGTGAAAGGTTAACCAACGCAGCAGCAGAGATTACTCTGAGCGAGCTGCAGCTCACACTGATAAGTCAGATTTGCTGAAAGGCATGCTGGGATTTGTAGGAGAAGATGGAGGTCATGACTGTGGGACTGAAAGTAATGTATTTATTATTTCATCATTTTGTTCTCTTATAGAACAACGTTACATTTTGATTTATTTTTGTTTTACCTTTAACTGACATTTTGTTGGTATTTATATAAACATGTCAGATGCTGATATAGTTGTTATAAATGTATTATTTATCGATAGGTTACATTATATATATATTCCACCCTGATTTGAACTTAACATCACAGATTTTATTGTGAACACTTTCACATGAATGTTGGCGTTTAGATGTTTTGACATTATATGACAGAATGCATGCTCATGTTAATGTATAAAGATAAAGATGTAACGCAGCAGCTTATCTAACCACGACTGCATAAATAGGCCACGGCCACTAAGATGCGTCGTGTAATTCATTGTGACTGAACTTTCACGGCGCCTGTCGTGAGCTCGACCTCTGGGCGCTGACGGCCTTCCACACTCACAGCCGTGGCCTCTGCTCTCTCTGTCTGACGGGATAATCCACAGACTCGTCCCCAGCTGGAGATCCTTTTAGGCGTCAGCTCTGTTTGCCAGCTGCACGCCCCTCTGTTGGCCGTGCTGATTGGTGGATCTCGGCAGCAGGTGACTGAGTCCAGCTGATGTTTTTCCACGCGCTGACTCTCAGCTCACCTTAAACTTCCTCGTGTGCTCGCAGAGCTCCCAGACACGAGCAGCCGAGCGCTGACTCCCGCCAACGGCTGACGTTCAGTGTGAGCTGTGCTTGTGGAATTAAAAAGAACTTTGATTTTCAGGAGTTTGTGACCCAGAGAGGGACACGCTCTGAGGTCACAGCCCCCGTCAAAGATCAGAGCACACACATCCGTCTGCAGGAGGGCAGTTTGATAAAGGCCGGGGGCAGAGCTACACCCGACCCCCCCTCCGCCCGCTCCACTCTGTTTGATGAAACACTTTGAGCTGTCGTAAAAACACAAAAAAATGTTTTAGAAAAAACCTGATAGGAACCACATTTCTCTTTTCATTTGTACTTCCTGTCATGTGATGGCGCTTACCCCACCGGAGACCGTTTAAGCCCGGGCCTCCATCTTCCTGTGCGCCACCTTTAGTCAGAACGTGGAGAAGCATCTTCACAAGCTAACGTCCTGTTCAACCTTATCGCACCACGTGTGAGAGCATCATCTTCATCGTGAAGGAGGCTCAGGATGGGACACGTGTGACAGAGCAGGGCTGTTCCAGTCGTGTGTGTGGACGTGTCCCTGTGAGCGGACAGCTTTCTAACGCGACATCGTTGTGAACCGAAGCTGTCAAAGTCATGGACGCTCTCATCGTTCCCACAACAGCCACAGATCATCGCTGAGATGTAGTCACTACTGATGACTACATGAGATGTAGTCATCAGTAGTGACTACATGAGATGTAGTCATCAGTAGTGACTACATGAGATGTAGTCATCAGTAGTGACTACATGAGATGTAGTCACTACTGATGAGTGGCTACATATTCTAGGTCTCGTCCTAGTAAAAGGGCATTCTTCTTCCCTGCTGTCGCCAAGCTTCAGATAATGATTTAAATCACTGACTCATCATGTCAGTGCATCCATCATACACCCAGCAGCATCGGCCACGAGGTCGTTCTCTCCATCATGGGCTGACCGAGTGTGTGTGCCGTCTGCATGTTTCCTGTAAATAAGCTGCAAAGAGGCGCAGACTGGTTGTTTTTGCCTTCATGTCATTCCCAAACTGGGAGGAGTGGGAGCGTTGTCTTGCCCGGGCTGTGGTTAGAGGTTTGTTTGTATGATTCATACACACACGCTGTATGAATGTGCTGGCTTCTCTCAGTGTTACGGTGAGATGGGCTTCCAGCCTGCAGCTTTCCACAGTCTGTCAATGATTACCGAGCAGACCTTGACCTCCCGGCAGCGCTCTTCCAAACACGGCTCACTGAGGACATCCACCCTCAGTGGTGAAGCCATCAGCACGGCGTGAAACCAACACTCGCCGTCCCTGAAACATGTGACGGTCTGATGCCGACAGTGATTTGCAATGAAAGAACGGCGACTGTGTTGTGTGTAGTGCTCCGTCACGTTATTGGACGACACGTGCCGGCACACTCGTTCACACCTGTTTGCACTGATAATAACACCTTTGCTGTACTTTACTGTCTTCCAGTGAGCACCGCTAATTTCCCTGATTTACATATCGCTGTCAATCACACCCAATGGATTCCAATCAGAAAGCAGGCGGGGACGGACTGGCGGGGACGCAGAAGGAGGCGGCGCTTCGCTCGCTCATGCAGCAAACCGGATACCAGCTGCGACAGGTAGGACCCTCGGATGGAGGAGACCGCAGCACGTGTCCGTTACCGCTCCTGACTGCTTTTCACGTTTCAGGAGAACGGTCAGCGGCGGTATGGTGGCCCACCGCCCGGCTGGGACGGCCCCCCGCCGGAGAGGGGCAGCGAGATCTTTGTGGGCAAACTGCCCAGAGATCTGTTTGAAGATGAGCTGGTTCCACTGTGTGAGAAGGTCAGACAACCACAGGTAAGGATTTTGGTCGCTGTGGTCTAACGGGTGGTGTTTCATCTGTTTGTGGGTCCCTCTCCATCTCTTCAGTTTGGAAAGATCTACGAGGTGAGGATGATGATGGACTTCAACGGGAACAACAGAGGTTACGCCTTTGTCACCTTCAGCAACAAGCAGGAGGCCAGAGCAGCCATGAAGCAGCTCAACAACTATGAGATCAGGTGATCCCTCTTTTGTCTTTATTTGTCCTGATAACTGAACGGATACCTGAGCGTTCAGGAGCACTGTGGCAGGCATCAGGTCTGTTCTTATTCTAAAACCATTCACAACCGCAAAAATAACGGAGCGCCAAACTAGGACGCAACGATTAACGAGCGCCAACAACCTGACCAGCAGACAATGATGTGAGGTCTTTAGTTACAACAACCAGAGTCAAAGCAGTCAGGCGACTAGTCAGACCTCCATAAGACCCTAGTCCAACACACCTGAATCACATGATTAGTTCATTAGCAGGCTTCTGGAGAACATCGAGACCTGTTGAGGAGGTCGTTTAGCCATTTAAATCAGCTGTGTTGGTTCAAGGACACGCCCTCGAGGCCTGGAGTGCCCCACCCCTGCCCTACAGCCGACCAACTAACCCCCTATGACACCAAACCCTACGACCTTTAACCCTGCCAGTGACCTAACGACAAACATTCTACCAATCAACCACAAACACTTAACTCTGTAAAGGTCCAGAGGAGAGGAAACCAGAGCAGATACAAGTCTAACTTCCAAATGTTCATTTCCAGCGAGTCACCAGGAAACAGTAGGCAGGAAGCCGGAGAGCAAGGAGAACTTCCTTATGTCAAATTAGACCTGGGAGTATTACAGCAGGGAAGCAGACGGTGCTGGTACCTGAGTGCGTTCAACCAAAAGAAAATGACTTCACAGATAAACCCAAAGTCTTGGGTTGTGGTCACAGTCCAGTACAAACATAGAAACACCCAGGTACCAATCAGCAAAGACCTAACAAACCACCTCAGCCAGGTGGCTTCCTGTTTGAGCTTCAGGTTGAACCAAATCTTTCTCTTGGCTACAGGAACGGACGCCTCCTCGGCGTCTGTGCCAGCGTCGATAACTGCCGCCTCTTTGTTGGCGGGATTCCGAAAACCAAGAAGCGAGAGGAAATCCTGTCAGAGATGAAGAAGGTCACGGACGGCGTCGTCGATGTCATCGTGTATCCCAGCGCCGCCGACAAATCCAAGAACAGAGGCTTCGCGTTTGTCGAGTATGACAGCCACCGAGCAGCCGCTATGGCCCGCCGCAAACTGCTGCCAGGTACCGAAACAAGCTCTGATTCGAGTCTTCTGTTAACGTACAGTTACAATTCCCTCTGTGAACTCCAACAACAACAGATCTGGGAAGACAGGGTCAGTTCTCCCCTGAAACCGTTCATGTTGATCAGCTGGTTCCAACGTCCTGCGGTGCTGGAGACACTGGGCAGCTGCAGCGGTTTGGCTAACAAACCCACACGAGGGCTGCACCAATACCTTTATAACAAATTGTTATTGAATTCAGCTGTTGGGCCTCAAACATCAACGCCACCCCAGCTTCACACTGTCTAATAAGTAAACCCAATGTAATAAAAAAATGCCAAAGTCTCTTTTTGACTGGCTGACAGACTGCATTATCACCGGCCAATCACAGCCTGTCACACAATGTCCAATAGAAGAAGAAGGTGGACGGGCTTAACGATAAGATAAATGCTGTATGAGTAATGACCACAGAGAGCCATAACTGCACCCAGCTGCTGGTGTAACATCGCAGTCACAGATTAGATACAGAAACAGCTTTACTGCTTCTCCACGGGAACATTGTTGTGCAACATTAAGTCTGATCGTGCGGGTGAAAGCCATGACACTGCGCCTCCAAAATCTGCCGTCCAATCACATCGGCTTCCTGCGTCTGCCTCATTAGCATCCTACTCGGGTTCCGACACCACAAACACTTCCAGAGCACAATTACAATTACACGCTCGATTAGTTTTAGAAACATAAAGCCAGCACTGAGGCACCTGCAGTTCATGTGCCGTCCAGCAGAGGCAGCAGCGAGTCAGTCCCATAGACTCCCATGTTAAACCTTTACAGCAGATATAAACACGTTTACAGCCTGATACACTAACGGTTTGGTCTTTATAGATACTTTCCCCTGCATATCATCTGTTTTCATAACCCACCTATTTAAAATGCATTAAGGCTTAAACTTTGCATTATTGGGGGCGTGGCCTCTTTTGAGTAGCAGGTGGATAGTGACACAGGTGGCTGTAGCGGCTGGCTCTCTGCTAGCTTCACCTGAACTGGACTTCTGGACCGTGTTTGTGCTGTTGGAGCCTTTTGAAGCATTTTTAATGACATCATGTGACCATAAACATGGCTGCTGTGAGGTCACCGTACTGTCCAAGAAGTCTGAGCTCAGTTTGAGTGAGGATTGATTTGGATTACCAGGTGTAGCAGCAGGTGTAGCAGTCATTAGCCCCTCCCCCTCGTCATGAGGCTGCGTCTTCTCTCTCAGGTCGTATCCAGCTGTGGGGTCACGCCATCGCTGTGGACTGGGCGGAGCCTGAGGTGGAGGTTGATGAGGATACCATGGCAACAGTGAAGATTCTGTACGTGAGGAACCTGATGCTGCAGACCACGGAGGAGACCATCGAGAAGGAGTTCAACAGTCTGAAGCCAGGTTCACTCAAAGCTCTGATGTCAGATTGTCTCTGAATGCGTCGTCTTGTTGATTGTTTTGGAAACTGAGCAGATAAAAGTTAAAAGTAATATTTGAAGTATTTTGTATTCGAAGTGTGTGCAGAACAAAGAAACAGGTGTAGAAACGTGCTTGTTGTGTGTGCGCTGCAGGTGCAGTGGAGCGAGTGAAGAAGATCAGAGATTACGCCTTCGTTCATTTCACTCAGAGAGAGGACGCCATCAACGCCATGAACGTGCTCAACGGGAAGGTCAGCAAGGCCCAACGTGTAGTTCTCCGTCACGATGTCTGCATCTGTACAGCTTTACTTAGTCCCCCAAAGCCCTTCACACCACACTCAGTCACTCACACACACACTCACACACACATTCACACACGGTAGATGGTGAGCTACATTGTAGCCACAGCTGCCCGGGGGGCGCGCTGACAGAGGCGGGTCAAAGACTGACGGGATCTCCTGCAGGTGGTGGACGGCTCTCCCATCGAGGTGACGCTGGCTAAGCCGGTGGACAAGGACAGCTACGTGCGCTACACCAGAGGGACGGGAGGCCGGGGAGGCGCTCTGCTACAGCCCGACTACACCTCCTACACGCTGGGACAGGTAGGGCACCCAAGAATGTCATGTGACACAATGTTTGATCAACAGGAAGCCTTTATAAAAAAAAAGATTTATACAATATGAGTGACCGTGCGGGAAAAGGGCGCTCTGAGTTCCTCCTCCTATCAGGGCGGCTTTCCACGCTCCACAGCTCAAAACGATCCCTCTGTAGCTGATGCACGGCCTCGCTGTTTGCTGTCTGAAACAAGCTATTTTGGCTCCTCCCCCTTTAAGACAATTTTCTGACTAGCTGTCACGCACAAACAGAAGGGATGGACAGCAGGTGGGCGTGGCTTCTGATGAATCAGGATATCTAAGAGTGCTTGGAGCAGCGTTACTGAGCTCGTTATTAGAAGCTTGATGTTTGACGTGAACAACAGCAGACAGGAAACACAAAGCTAAACGCCAACACTGTGAGCGTGGACCTCGTTCTGCAGGACCTGCAGACTGCTTCCTGCTAAAAAGTACAAATACACCTCTTTCTCTCTCCTCCTGTAGATGTATGACCCCTCGGCGGCGTACCTCGGTGCACCAGTGTTTTACGCCCCCCAGGCCTACACGACCATACCAGCTCAGTTCCGCTTCCCAGCGACCAAAGCTCATGTTGGAGGTCGAGGTCTGATCCGGACGCCGTCGGTCCGAGGTGAGGACGCTCTTAGAGCATGTCTGATCTCTGAGGGCCTGCAAAGACAGCTCGCACTCACCCACAGCACTCGTAAAGAGCAGGGACACACAGTCCTTGGTTAGCCACAGAGAACACATTATGGCGATTGGCCAGCAGGGGGCGACTCTAACGGGGAAATGGGTCTACCATATCCTGCGCTTGCCATGTCCAGTGTAAAACCAGTTACCAAAATATAGAAAATTCTCTACACACCAGGCGTCACATGACCCTACCACCATCTTTTATATACAGTCTATGAGCTGGAGCAGGTTCATTTCGGAGGCAAAATCAGAATCCACCTGCATGTTGTCCGAGATGAGCTGGACCCACAGATGAATCTTTGTGTGTCTCTGAGTAAAGGCGTGCAGGGCTCAGCGTTGAACCTGCTCTGGCTCTGATAGGCTGCGGCGTTTTCCTTCAGCGCTTCTGAGTCCGAGCTCGCTCTGCATCCTTCAGCAGTTTCAGATTTTAGTTTTACGCTGACGAGCTTAAGAGATAAAAGAAAGCGCCACAATCAAACAGACTTCTGATGGCGAACTGAGTTTGTGAAGCCCCGCCCCTTCATGCTGACTGTCCAATCACAGATCGGTCAACGCGCGATGACGTCTGAATCAAAAACAGATCCACGAATCACCGAGAAGTTTCTGTCAATTGAGGCTCGAATTAATTGAAATACTTGAAACTTAATCATGCAGGAAATGATAATCGTCAATGAGCAGCAGGAGAAGAAGGTGTGCCGTTACCGTGGTTACCACTGTACCTGTTTGATCTGATCTGATAATTGTCTGGCTGTGTGATTCTTCTTCCGGCTGATTTCTGGTGATTTGATTGATTTCACTGCCTTTTCGATTTCCTGTAGAAATTTACATGACTGTACCTGTAGGGGCTGCGGGGGTGCGGGGGCTGGGTGGGCGGGGCTACCTGGCCTACGCTGCCGGGGGCGGAGCCGTGGGGAGAGGCGGCGGCGCTTCCTATGGGCTGAAGGCAGACAAGCAGCCAGAGGAGAAGCTGTACGATCTCCTGCCGGGAATGGAGCTGACGCCGATGACCCCGAATCTGAAGGCCACCGCCGTCAAGCCTGCACCACAGGTAACAGGACACACCTGACCAGAAGGCCTTTAATTGTTGGTGTGGCGCAAACATCCAGAGAAGAAAACTCTGTTTGTTTCGGTTTCATTTATATATTTATTATACTGTAAGATGAAGACTCTACAGTTACACAAAGAAAACAATCCGATTATGTGAGCAAGTACATGGAGACAGTGAGGAGGAAAAACTCCCTTTTGACAGGAAGAAACCTCTGGCAGACCAGGGTCAGGGGGGGCGGGGCCATCTGAGAGGCTGGTTGGGGCAGGAGACAGAGCACAGACGGGGGTCTTAACTGGTCCTGGCCTGATGCGCCACATGAGCTCACCTGGGCCCGTGTTAGCCAGGCCTCAGCACCTGGGCTCAGGAAAAACGAGCCTGGCCCCCTGAGGGGTTGCGGGGTCACTTCTGTGCGTCGGATAAGCCCCTTTCATTAGTTCCCACACAGATTGACTCCACTCAGAGTGGGTTTCCATTACTTTTGAGTATCAGCTAATGTACAGTAAATTCCGGACTATAAGCCGCTACTCTTTGCACAAGCTTTGAACCCTGCGGCTTATTGTCTGGTGCGGCTTAGAAAGCGGGCTAGTAGCGCTAGCTAGCTAGCGTTACTAGCCCGCTCGCTAGCTAGTGCTACTGGCCCGCTCGCTCACTAGCGCGCTACTAGCCCGCTCGCTCGCTAGCGCTACTAGCCCGCTCGCTCACTAGCGCGCTACTAGCCCGCTCGCTCGCTAGCGCTACTAGCCCGCTAGCGCTACTAGCCCGCTAGCGCACCTGCGGCTTTTAGTCTGGTGCGGCTAATGTATGAACAAAATATGATTTTTTCATAATTTCAAGTTGTGCAGCTAATATTCAGGTGCGCTCTGTAGTCCGGAAAATACGGTACGTGGTTGTCGTCAGAGCAACGTGGCTGAACGTGGTGTAAATGTAGCGACACGAACGCTACAACAAAGGTATGCCTGCTGCTCGGTCTGCGGCTTGTCGTCACACTTGGAGACCACAGAGTTGTTTTCTGCCATTTTCCTCGATGCCGGGTTTCAACCATTGTGATTTTGATTTTTGTGAACGAGAAGCTTTCTGGACTCATCAAGTCGCCACTGACCAGGTAATTGGTGGCATTAGTACCTGCTCAGATCGCTTGGAACCGCGGCTGAGCAGGTATATTACTACCTTATACCAAGTACTGTGACCTAATGAAAAACCCTGGAAACTGTGGCCAATTGATCCAAGTTGGTACTAATGCAGTCGGGCTGACGTCAGCCCACGGCTCAGCGTCCATCGGGTGTGGGGTGGTTCACAGCTGGAGGAGAAGCCTTAGGCCACAAAGTGCCCACTGGAGATTTTCACTCCCCCAAAATGACCCACAGCAGTCAGGTGACTGCATGAAGGGGAAAAATCTGAACCTGTTAGCACCACACAGTCAGTCATGTGACCTGATCTACAGCAGCGAGCATGGCCCGCACGATGCCTTCATGGCCCTGCAGTAAATATGACACATGAAGCTCTGACAGCGAGCAGCTGAACACAGAGACCAGGCGCCACCTTGTGGCGATGTTCCACATTAGGATCAAACTGATGTATTCATCCGCAGGAAAAACTAAAGCCAGCTCAGTCTGAAGATGCTGAAGCTTTCAGGATTTATTAGGAAGAACAATCCCTTCAAATTAAAACACTAAAATGTACAAAATATATGTTTATACTAAACAGACTCTCCTTATGCTTTTATACTTTTAGCTCTCATACTTGAGTACTGTGAGGACTATGAAATACCATGTAAATGTACCATGTAAGTACTGCAGTGCGAGTGTGTCCGTCTGTCAGGTGCTGGAGGAGCTCTGTCAGAAGAACAACTGGGGTCAGCCGGTCTATCAGCTGCACTCGGCCATCGGTCCGGACCAGAGACAGCTCTTCCTCTACAAGATCACCATCCCGGCTCTGGCTACTCAGTACCCCAACGTGTAAGCGCCTCTCACCTGTCCCATCACCTGTCCCATCACCTGCCTGCTGTTTAGCCGCATGCAGCGCTGACTGTCCACCTGTCCACGCGTCTCTCTGCAGCCATCCCTTCACCCCTGCTAAGCTGTGCGCGGGCGTAGAAGAGGCTAAAATCCACGCGGCCGAACACACCCTGCAGACGCTCGGCGTGCAGACGGAGGGCGCCACCGATGCCAACTGCGGTACTGCAGCTGCCGTGGCGGCAGTAGCCTTCCCAGGTATGTGAAGGTCCGTACCCAAAGCCGACTAACGCTTCATTCAACTAACCGCTGACAGACGCTCGCCTGCAGGCCGCAAACACCACAGACTGTATATAAAAGATGGACATAGCTTCAAAGTCTGCCAAATGGAGCCACGCTGACGACCAGCAGGGGGCGCCTGCTGCGTGATTGTAGGTGAACTCTCTCCTGATGACTTTCAAGTCTTCTAAATAAAACATGAAGTTCATTCCTCTTCCTGCAGAGGGCACTAACCAGGAAGTGACATCACGGCAGCTATGTCCATCTTTTATGTACAGTCTGTAGAAATACTGAAGCTAAAAGGCTTCGATGGCTCAGAAAGGTTTTGTGCTGCGGTCCTGAAACAGGCGGCGCTTCAGTTTGCATTGTGTGTCCTTGCAGGATACACGCTGGCGGGCCCGGCATCGACGGCGGTCGCCTCCCAGCTGAAACAGGCCGTATCTCTGGGTCAGGACCTGACCGCCTACACCACCTACGATGGCTACCCCGCCTTCGCTGTGGCGGCTCGCCACACTGACGGATACGGTGTTTTCTAGAGCAGCGGCTTCAGAAGAAGAACGCCCACAGGATGCTTTGATGCACTTTTCAAACTTCCTGAAAGTACGACATGAAATCCGATTGGCTCGTTACAGGTACCAGCGCTCAGTCAAACCCAAACAAAAGGAAACGAATGCGCCTTCACGCTGAGGTCCAAACTCTCCAGAGCTCGGCGGTTTGAGCCTCGCAGGAAGCCGCTGCCAGAAAACGTCCCGTCAGCCCGTTCTTCTTCCTCCACGCATCGCTCTGCTCCCCAGCTTCCTGTAACCTGAATCATGGGCGTGGCTTTCCACGGTTTCATCATTGATTAGGCAGCTCGTGATTGGCTGTGATTGGTCTGTTTGAATTCATGTTTGGATCGTTTTTTTTCCTCGTGGCGTGTTTACGTTACGTTCTCACGCCATCGCCTTCGTGTCGCTCGTTTTTTTACTGCAACTTTTGTGTTTTAAAGAAAAGTCTGAGACCAGTATTTAACTTCCTGTTTCAGTTTGTTTCAGCCAACAAAGCTGTCATATGATACTACCTGTGTGCGCTCTGACACACCAGGGCCTCTTATAGTACTGCTGTACTCTGTAGTACTGCTGCACTCTGTAGTACTGCTGTACTCTGTGGTACTGCTGTACTCTGTAGTACTGCTGTACTCTGTAGTACTGCTGTACACGTCTTCACCGCTTCACTGCTGATGAAGACGTGCTGATGACGTCACGCTCGTCTCGTCGTTCTTTCATTGTTTTTCATCTGTTTGAACGTTTCCTTCGTTCACTGCCACTAACTAAACACAGTTTATTAACTCTGGGTTTACTAAACTCCGGTTTAGTTAAACACTTGGTTAACTCTAGTTACTAAAGCCGGTTCGTGCCTCTAATAAAGGTTTACTGGGAAATGAGAATTCAGATGAGTTTCCATGCTTGGTTTGCGGGAGGCGATTGACCTTTGACCTGTGAGGACACGATGTTGTTGCTTTGTGTTGACTTTTAAATGTTTTCGCCGCCGCCGAGCTGTGAACACGCCGAAACAGAGACAGTATTAAAGTGTGTGAAGCACTTAGAGCTTATTTTTCTACCAGGAGAAGGAACGGAGATCCTCGCTGAGGTTGTACGCGCGGATTTAAAGTCATTTTTCTGCAATGATTGAAACTGAAACACGGGAAACTGAATCAGTGCTTATCTGTCGAGCTAATTCTGCAGGTTCCTCACATCATGAGAGGAAACCGCTGCAATAAACTGTTGATTTTTAATCATTTCTAATGAATAAAATAAGATCTGAATAAACAGCAGCCTCCCCGTGTCTTCTTCTGCAGTTTAATTATTGGAAGCTTAGTGATACTGAAGAAAATGAGAGAGGAGGATGGACCGTTAGTAAACAGGAAGTGATGGGAGCTGGTGCCATAGAAGCCTGTAGTTTGAGACAGTGACCACTAGGGGGCTGCACAGGCGATAACAGCTGCTTGCCTTTCGTATCAGGAGCTCCACCAGCAGGCAGACTTCACACAGCAGCACTCACTTTCTTTATAAACGCAGACGACCTCAGATTACGTGACACATAAGAAAGAGGCGGGAACACAATACACAATACACAATACACAATACACAATACACAATACACAATACAAGGAGCAGGCAGAATTTACTCAGTGAGAGAGAGAGAGAGAGACAGACAGAGAGAGAGAGAGAGAGAGACGGAGAGAGACAGACAGACAGACACAGAGAGAGACAGAAAGACAGACAGACAGAGAGACAGACAGACAGACAGACAGAAATGACTTCTCTGCTTTTGACCCGTTCACTCAGTGGGCTGCCATCAGTCAGGCGCCCGGGGAGCAGGGTACAGACGGTACCTTGCTCAGGGGTACCTGAGGGGAAAGCGGTTCAGTGGATTCGAACCCCCGATCTTCCGATCATGAGGCGAGCGCTCTGCTTACTGAGTAAAGACTGTGAACATGTGACCATCCTGGAGCAGCAAAGATGGAGAAGTTCTCCCGTTGTTATACGTCAGTGAGTCTCCAGCTAAAGAATGACAAAACCAACATTACTGTGGACTGTAATCCTGACTCTACAAAGACATGCGTCACATGACTGCTGATGCGCCTGTCAAGCCTCGTGTTTGAGCTTCAGCGCGAAAGCAGCTTCTGGAGATCCTGGAGCTAAATTGAGGGCTCTGCTGTGAAGGCGTCGGTCTGCGTTCCTGCTGCTGACAGTTTGCTAATGTCAGACCAGCTGGAGCCATTTTCTCTCACGGTGAGTCTCACTGCTGGTCATGTGCATGTCTTTAGTTATTGTGCGACTGGTTGCGGTTGTTCATAGCGATCACATCTAATGACTCACCCGTACACCCGTCAGAGAATCCATACAGTCAGCATCAACATTAGCCTTCGCTATTGTGCCTGGAGTCGTCCGTTCATACATACACATCAAGTGAACATTCACAAAACCAGAAACAGAAAGAGGAGCAGATTTGACTGAAATCCACAGAAACCAACGCACGCACCGT
Source organism: Pelvicachromis taeniatus (assembly GCA_015108175.1). Taxonomy (NCBI): domain Eukaryota; kingdom Metazoa; phylum Chordata; class Actinopteri; order Cichliformes; family Cichlidae; genus Pelvicachromis; species Pelvicachromis taeniatus. Next base: position 27,466 of record VURO01040243.1, read on the forward strand.
TTTCCATCATTTCTACAGGTTGAAAGAGAATCTCTGCGTTTCACTTATTTCGGCTGAAACAGGTTTATGTTCTCAGACTCAGCACGTCACTCTGACAGGTGCAGGAGAAGGTCAGCATCTCACCGAGCCAGTATTCTATAACCTAGAAGTGCAGCGAACCGTCCATCACACAGAGCGAACACCAAGCATCTGATTTAATATGACCCACACTGTCAGCGCTCTGCAGCTCTGCAGCTCTGCGCTGCTAAACCATCTCAGACTTTTATGGCTGGTGAATCCTTTCAGAAACATTATATCTGTTGGTCAAAGTGAGTACATGTCCCGGGGCGGATGAAGTGTACCTGGATAGCAGATGTACATCCGACGGGGTAGATGGTGTAGTCCGCTGGTTTGGTACACGTCCTGCAGTCCAGCAGGTGGCGGATTGCAGCTGATCAGGAAGAGGAGGCCTGACAGCGGCTGGGATAGAGGACACGACAGCACTTGGACGTTAAGTGATGCTGGATGATAAATAGAAGAACTTGATGATGTCTGAGGTGTGACAGCGTTGTTTAACTTGGTGAGTGCAGATGTGGATGCAGTCAGAAACCTGTTCAGTGTGTGCATGATGGCATACGTCATACTGAACGTCTTCCCTCTGATGCCTCAGGACATCTAACCATAACTCTGGGTTTTACCCAGAGAGGTGGGCGTTCACCTGAACGCTGCCTTCATTACCTCCAACTGTGGCCTCTTCATCTAAACGTGGCTCGATCGTAGGCAGAAACCCAGCTCTCGTCACCAGCAATGATGCTTCGCACAAACGGGCTCATCGTGAAACTGGAGTTGATGTTTGCTCTCAGATTTGAGGACCATGGTGAACCTGGTCTGATGAAGGCAGCGGGGCAGGAAGCAGTTAGGGTTTGTTCCTACAGATGAATAATGTTAGGAACTCACCGTCATCATCAGAGTTGCGATGAACTGATCTGAGAAAAATCCGACTTACAGCAGTTTAACTGTCACTCATAAACCGTAAACTGAGTTCACTAAACTTTAGTAAATCGTTACTACTACGTAATACTGTGAGTTTTACAGTAATTATGTTTTGTCATTACTTTAGGGAGCCATCATCTCTGTGAGCTCCATCTCCAGGCAGCGAGCAGGAGGTGGTGAGTCAGCAAACATCCTACGATCGTGTTTCTAATCCTCCCAATAAATTAAAGAAACAAACAAAAAAAAAAAAAACACACGGCAGCACAGC
>VURO01040247.1:0-22461 GCA_015108175.1 Pelvicachromis taeniatus
GGTTTGGCTGCCCCTTGATTTATTCTGTTTTCTTAGTGTGCAGTTTTGATTATTTATATCCCATGTTTTGACTATTGTGGTTTTGTGTTCTGTCTCTGTGTTGCACACCCCTGCCTGTGCAATAATTCTTTAAGCAAAATTAGGCAGGTGCATAAATTTGGGCAATGTTGTCATTTTATTGATTCCAAAACCTTTAGAACTAATTATTGGGACTCAGATTGGCTTTGGTCAGCTCAGTGAGCCCTGACCTACATACACAGGTGAATCCAATTATGAGAAAGAGTATTTAAGGGGGCCAATTGTAAGTTTCCCTCCTCATTGAATTTTCACTGAAGAGTAGCAACATGGGGGTCTCAAAACAACTCTCAAATGACCTGAAGACAAATCATGGTTTAGGGGAAGGATACAGAAAGCTCTCTCAGAGATTTCAGCTGTCTGTTTCCACAGTTAGGAACATATTGAGGAAATGGAAGACCACAGGCTCAGTTCAAGTTAAGGTTCGAAGTGGCAGACCAAGAAAAATCTTGGATAGACAGAAGCGACAAATGGTGAGAACAGTCAGAGTCAACCTGCAAACCAGCACCAAAGACCTACAACATCATCTTGCTGCAGATGGAGTCACTGTGCATCGTTCGGCGCACTTTACAGAAGGAGATGCTGTATGAGAGAGTGATACCCGGAAGCCATTTGAAGAGCTCATTTGCAGACTTTTAGGAGAATTCTGTTTTCTTGGCATCTGAGGCTGAATCTCAGGTGGTTCCAGTTATCAACCATCTTACTTTTGCTCATACCGACATACAAGCTTTAGGCAACCCTTGCCAAAGTGGGTTAAAAAATCTTGATGCATGCTCAATATTCATCCTCATACGTAAAAGGGTAAGTAAATCCCCCCCCAAAATTGATTCTGTTCATCTGGACGTAGCGTTGTCAGTGGGTGAAATGTTTTGTGACTCATCCAAGTGACTTCTTCAGTCTCAGCTGACTTGCAGGTTTCCCCAACCTTATAAAAAGTACATTTGCATAATGACTAATTCTAGCACTACTGAAGGAACAATGGACTGGGACGTCAGTTCCTTGATCATTAATATGCAAATTCTCATGACCATTGATCAACAACTACTGATCAAAGGCCATTGATCAATGGTCATGAGTACCATTCACAGAGAGTGGGGAATGGCTGGAATCACAGCATTGTAAAATGAGTGTGTGACAGTTTACCAGAGGGAGAGAAAAGCTTTTTAATAGTACCAACAACAGCAAGCAGCCATGGCTTTCAGCTCTAATACTCTGTCGCTTCATTAGCACGAACAGTGTGTATGTGTATATGAGTGGGTGTGGGACGGAGAACGAGGGAAGAGCAGCGTTGATACTGTCACTCGGGTACCATTATGCTTAAAACAACCCACACAGTGGCTTACACAGTCTAAGAAGTAGTTATTAATATTTCTCATCTGAAATGAGCCTTTGAAGAAGATGTATACTGATGGACTGTAATTGTTTGATGGGACTGAAGTCCCTTCTATAGGCACATGAAAGACACCATTTCTATTACAGGACCCTATCAGGAGCTTGGCCAGCAGATAAGCACTGGAAACTTTCTGTCTTATTTTCAGCGTAAAGGTTGATTTAGAAATTCATAGCTGATGACTGAAAAGGGTTAAAAGAGAGTGAATTGAATCCATTAGCATCAAACAGGTCCTTAAGTCAAGTGCCACATTTTGAAAATGTATTGATTATTCAGGGTGAATTTTTAATCTTGCTTGATGAGATTCTGTGTGTTTTGACAGACAAACCAAACACTGTTGAATTGGGTTTCAAAGCCCAGATGACTGAACAATAAGGAATAAATTTCCTCTGGTTTTACACCCTGCTTTTCTCGTTTGCTTCAAGAGATGCTACAGTTTGACCCCTGAGGATTAAATACAGGGCCACGGCTAGTTTTAATCATCATCTTCATTCATTCATGGTTGAAGTGTTTCCTAGACTGAGAATCAGATTACCCGAGAGAGCGAGGTAGAGATTACCTCTGCACATTGTCCCAAGGATTTAAAACCACATATAATCCCACATACATACTTGAACATGCTTGAACATGTTCTCCGTGTAGTCTAGTGAACAGTGACAAAAATGCAATAATATAAAGTGTTGAGGAGGCCCAGGCACTCTATTGATTGAAATGGAGATACAAAGCTGTGGGAAACTGGAAGAAAAGAAGCTCAGATCCATTCCACCACATACAACAAGGTTGCTTCACTCATTTCTGTTGCGTAAGCTACAACCTTATTGGTGTGTTAAGCCAATATCACAGAATCACATCATCATTAACCTCCTAAGACCTGAACTCTCTCATGGCATGTATTTTTAATTTGTCTTTGCTATTTGGGCTGATTGGGACCTGATGAATGTAAAAACAAAGAATTATCTTTTTACCTGATGTAGTTTCTGAGAAAAATGATATCCACATATGAGGACATTCGTTTTAAATTTTGATAGAACACTAAGTCACAATTGTGTAATGATGTGTAAAACCTTTTATTTGGTGTCTGAACATAGCAGCATTATTCCCCTTTGAGCAATATGGCTCATTTGAAGTGCTGCTAACAGCTGCAGGAAGACATGTCTGTAACAAAGTACAAAAAGTAAAAGATTCATAAAATGAATAAAACGCGAAACATTTCACTCCAAAACTGCTACTTCAAACGTGGGAACATGTTTACACCTATGTGTGTAAAATTTAGTATTGTGGACTATTCAACACAAAATGTGATGTCCACATATGTGGATGCCACGTCCTAGGAGGTTAAACCTTGAAGTCATTATGTTTACATTTTCCTTTGAGACATCCTCTCTTTTTAATACAGTCACCTTCACAGCATAGCTATCTGCTAAATGCAAATAATCCCTAGAATTGTATTCTTGGGGCTGTGGATATTTTTACCTTTAGAAAGTTATTGCTGCAATTGTTACTGTGCTTGTACCTGATTTTTTTTTTTACTCCCCACTGTGGCTAGATTAGTGACCTTGCAACTCATGATTTCCATGAGTTGCAAAGTGTTTATCAGGGTGGCAGGATTTGTCCTGAAATGCCAAAAATTTATATTGAAAATAACTGAGTCTCTTTGTTCAGGAGGGATAAGGCTAAAACTCAGATAAGGACAAGTTGCTAATATAGTGCCAAAGTGCTGTAGTTCACTGCATTGAAAGATTTTCACTGTTGTCTTTTTGTTTTACTGAACGTGTAATTAGTTGTGTTCCTTTGAAAAATTATATATTTTTTGAAATAAAAATAGAAATTGAAAAACAGAAATACTCACATATGTCATTTAAGAAAAAGGGACAAATAACAGATGATAAAGGTAGACATGTTGGATTACCCATTATGGTTATGCGATGGGTCACTAAAAACAGGGGGGTGGGGCAAGATGAAAACAGATAAGCAATCGAGTCTAGCTATACGTAGTTTTGTCATGTGGCCAACTCACTAAATGGTAAATGGCCTGCATTTGTATAGCGCTTTTACTTAGTCCCCAAGGACCCCAAAGCGCTTTACACTACAATCAGTCATTCACCCATTCACACACTGGTGATGGCAAGCTACATTGTAGGCACAGCTGCCCTGGGGCACACTGACAGAGGCGACTACCCTTGTGGGCAAGACATTATTCCATCATGACAATTGGTGGTACTTGATGACAAAAGTTGTTTTTTTTGTTTTTTTTTTCTTCACTTGTCTGAAGCCAAGACTACTTGGATGAAGTACATGTAGCTGTCTGTACTTTGAAAGATTTTAGTTATATGTATTTTGGATCTTGATGGTTAAATAATGCCACTGTGTAAAATGAACAGCCATACATAAACCATACATAGGGGCAGGCGCAGGGATAGCTCAGTAGGTTAAAAACAAAAAAAATAATCTTTTGTTTTTGTTTAAAGGAGCCGCCACTGACAGCTTGTTCTAGAGAAGCAGATTAGGAGAGGTGTGTTTACACATTGGTGCCATACTATACACTCAAGGCCCTTTTACATAGAACATAGTTTTTTTTTTACTGAAGATTATGCAGTTTAATGTCTCATTGTACTCTGAAATGAAAGTATAGTACAAATAAGCAATTGGAGTGAAGAAAGAAATAATGGAATCAATTTGGAATCAATTGTTTGTATCACAGGTGATTTTATTTAAATGTCAGCAAGGTTCTCACTCAGTGGCACAGTTACCTGACAGCTAATAAGTTTTTCACATCACTAAATTAGGTGACTGGGTTCATTGCGGTAGCTGAGACAGACTCCCAAGTTTTTTGATTCAATGATTTAAGTTTTCCTTTTTGTATGGCTAGCTAGATGCTATACTACTGCAACTTCCTGGACATCTGCAGTCCTTCCAGTGCTGTGCCGAAATGATGTAAAAGTAAGAAGTTGTCAAGTACAGATACATGAACATTCTACTTAAGTAATGAAGTATTTGTACTTCCCACATCTGCACTCTTGCTTTATATGAAGACAGGACAGTCAACATGAATACATTTTCATGTCACACATGCACGCACACACACACGCATGCACACACACACAAACACACGTGTATTTATATCCTTGTGGGGACATCTCATTGACATAATGCTTTTCCTAGACACTTACCCTAACTATCAAAAATGAATGGCTAACCCTGACCCTTACCCTAAACCTAACCAAAACCCCACGAGGGCTGTCGGTCCCCACAAGAATAGTAAACTTCCAATTTTTGGTCCCCACGAAGATGTATATACCCGACCACACACACACAAATGCACGACAGTGGAAGGGATTAATACATTGGAAAGACAAATACACCTACTGGAAATTTCCAGTGTTCACTTATGTTATTAATGCATCAGATATTGTTAGAATGTTGATTTATTTGAAAGACTTTAGCCAAAGACTTGATTTCACAGTGACAGATATTTTTAACCACTGAGACAATCTGTCATCTCTGTCTGTCCTTAGAGGAATCATCCCCAGTCACTCACTCATAAATCTGTTTAGACAGCCTCTTTTCCTGAACTTTAAGTGACACTTCCTAACCAGTATGCTCTGATGTCTCTGCTTTACTTTGAGTAGTCCACCGAGTAGTCCATTGAGTACTCAGTACTTCTACTGTTTCATCCATTGCCTAGCTTCAGTTTACCCTTATATTTTATGTTATTCCACCCCTGAGAATGAAAGCCTCTCCTGGCCGCCAGCTTGTATATTCCAAACCATTAACAATATGACAGGAGGCGTTATCTTGACTGGCATGTTTATTGTTCTGTTGACTGGGCAGTGCTAATGAGGCACTCGCACACTGCTGGGCCAGCAGGATTATCCCAGCATCACAGGACAAGCACAAACAAGACCCACTGTCACTGACCATTTCCCTCGACAGCCAAGACACACATGAACACCCACTGTAATCATGATGCCTTCAGGTGTTCACAAAACAAGCTCTAAATCTTGTGTTTAAAAGCTGTAAATTCAGTTTTTAAATGTATTTGAGCAGAATTTATTTTAAATATTTTTTTAAATTAAAAAATTAAAGGCTGGAGAGCCAGATAACGAGTGATTTCTGCATTTGGCATTCTTCATGTGATGGCACCACTACAGTGGGGTATGATCAGAAGAGAGGGTGAATGGGCATCCCAGAAGGTAATAATGAAGAGAGTTGACCACCCACCGTGTAGCCAGGCATTCCTGGACCTGGAGCAAATTCTCCCATGTCCAGAACGTATTGAATTTAAAAGTCTTTAAATTCCCCCTTTCTCCATATTTAATGGAAAGGCTTGAGATTCTTCTTCAAATTGGACTACATTTTAATTGCAGTGTTGAACAGTACAACAATGTCAATGAGATATAAAGTTCTACAATAAGAACAAAAAATAAAGTAGTCTGGAGTATCATTAACCCATTAACTCAAGTAATTTAAAGCATTCTCAAACATATTACTGAAATTCAGCACAATTGATTGGGGTGGCTGTAGCTCAGTTGGTAGAGCAGGCCATCTACTGATCGGAAGGTTGGTAGTTCGATCCCTCGCTCCCTCTAGTCTGCATGCCAAATATCCTTGGGCAAGATATTAACCCCAAGTTGCTCTGCGATGCATCTGTCGGAGTATGAATGTGTACGACTGTATTAGATGCACTTAAAAAAAATAGTGCTTGTATGAATGCGCGTGATTGGGTGAATGTGGGTGTTGTATAGAGCACTTTGAGTACTCCGGGAGAGTAGAAAAGCGCTATATAAGAATCAGTCCATTTACCATTTGATTTTGGTCTTAGGAATTAAATGTAGTTTTATAAATCGGATGTTATTTAACCTATTTGAAGATACGGTCATAAGGCTGGCTCAGCCTGCTGGCTCAGCAGACACTGGTATAGTAAGTACGCTGTTTGTTAGCAAAGGTTCTTGAATGTTTTAGAAGCAGAACTCCAAATCAATTATACTTCTTTCTTACTTAAATTTACAATAGAGGCTTCTCATCCATCACTATCTATATCCATCATCCACCATCCTTCACTATATGTTGAGATTATGGCTCTGTAACAATGTTCCCTTTTTCTTACCCTGTTATGCTGTTGTAGAAGGGACTGTCATAAAATGTAAATATGACCTGTGGGTTTGTTCTGTTTGTTTTATTGTGGAAAAATGTATAAAAATGGCTGTAATTCCTAAACAGTCAATGCTTCTGTTGCTGAAAATCTGCCCTTCAATTACATCATGATCGATTCAATTACATTACCAACAGATTACACTCACAGCCACCCCATAAGCTACACCCACGGGGTGGTAGAGCAGGTCAGCTGCTGATTGGAAGGTTGGTGGTTCGATTCCTGGCTCCCCTAGTGCCAAATATCCTTGGGCAAGACACTAACCCCAAGTTGCTATCCGATGCATTGATTGAGTGTGAATGATTAGAAAGCACTAAAAGTATAGAGAAAGTGATTGGGTGAATGAGGTTGTTGTATTGAGTACTCCGGGAGAGTAGAAAAGCGCTATGTAAGAATCAGTCCATTTACTATTAATTGAAAACACAATGTAATCAGGTTCTGATTAAGTTTTGTTCAAAACATACGATGCAACTGAATTATATATCATTTTATAATTCTTGCAATTTAATGTTCATTGATCAGTATGACCACAGTTAAGATCACTTTGAAACAACATCCAGACGCTATATGATAACATGAATAATGTTATATGGTGCTGACTGGGCTACAGGCAGAAGTCACGGCATACTGTAAGTACTTCATAAGCTGTCAACACTTTGACAAAGAAAAATGTGTATGAAACTAAAGCACAGCAGAATAAACAAATCCTTTATAGATACAGTATGCCACTAAACTTGACCCCAACTATAGTGTTCGCATAACTCTAACCTTTACTTTGTCCTTACTCACTAGGTGGTAGCATGTTGCATCCTTTATTCATGAATTGGGACACATTAGCTGTGTCCCAATTCCTAGGCTGCATCCTTCGGCCTTCTTGGTCTTCTAAGGACCCGGCCTATGTAGAACGCGAAGGCCGGGTCCTTCGAAGACAGAGAAGGCCGGAAATGCAAGGCTGTGAAATTCAACGGTCTAGCCTTCAGATTTGCGTCAGCAGCTGTCTCGGTGGAGTTTAATAAACTCAGCCGTCTGCTGCTTGCTCACTAAAATATAATAGGACATTGGGGTAAATTCGCTACCATCTCACACTTCTGTTTAATCAGTTTTCTGTTTGACATTTATTCAGCTGTGTGAAAACTATAACTTTAATCTCAGCCAAACTGATTTACTCAGGAACAAATCAAACAGTGATAAAAGCCAAACAATAACATTTTCAAACATTAATTATATATCATGTTTAACCTGAGTAGGAAAAGATCGCATGGGGTTTGAAAACAATGTGCTGTTCTCACCGGCTTCAGTGAGCCTTGACCTCCCGCTCAGCGATCGAGCTGGTGGGTAACAGACGTCTCCGCAAACGTCAGAACACTTTTGCAAATATGTGATGTCTTGATAAACCCAGCAGATATTTGAAACTTACAAAGCTACATTCTCACCTGAAAAATATATTAAAAGGTTATTTTGTGACCCAGAAAGAGTAATAAGAGTAATATTAAAAACGAAGTAGCTGCCGCTATTTTTGGAAACTGGAACTGGCTGGGCGACACTATGAATTCTGGGACGGTTGTGCCACGAAGGATACACCCATCCTTCAGATTTGGGGGAATGAAGAACGCATTTGTCGGCCACATTGGAGCAGCTTTCAAATTGGGACAGCCTGCGTCGCTTAGCTGTGACATAATCGGTCTACAAATTCGGCCTCAGAAGGGTGCGGCCTAGGTTTTGGGACACAGCTATTGGTGGTTGAGTGTGATTTTCAATAGGCTCCATTTGTATATCAGCTAGGACTATCCTTATTGCAGCAGTCCCTGGTTTATGCACGCTTGAGGATGCATACACCAGAGCCCCTTTTACAGCCATTTATAGACCTTCTTGCATTTGGCTGCATCAGTTCTGATTCAATCACCCTATCCCTGATGATGGGAATGAATCCAACAGTATAATCCTGTAATTACTACAGCCTTTTGACCCATTACTAATTTAATAATGTTTTTTGTCTAACTTTGTATATTCTTATGGCCACTTTTTTCATCTCTGTCAGCTCAGTTACTTGTGTTTGCCAGATGTGGGAAGTAATGAAGTACAAATACTTTGTTACTTTACTTAACCCGTTCATGCATGAATATGACAACCTCAATCATGATTTTTTTCTTAAGTATTTTTATTCATCTTTAGGCATGAAAAAAATATTTTTTTAAACACGTACTTTTCAAAGAGTTTTATACATGTCCACTTAGTTGGACAACATAAACTTATGAATTTGGTATGGAGTGTCACATCAGTGTCCAGTGTAGTGGTTTATGTCCAAGTATACCATCAACACTGGCACAAATACAAGAAAACAGCCTTTGAATAAAAAGACAGGACAGGAGAGAAAGAAGAGAGGTTAGATTTAAAGGTACAGACTTCTCAGTGGTGTTTGACAAACTGGAATTTTAAATCTTACGTGTAAATATTTATGTTTTTAAATTAGATATTGGGTCTGTACACGTGACAATGTTTTTTTCACATTATGTTTTTTTCATATTGTGAAACATGCTGCAAAACAAACAAAGGTAGACTGTGTTTTTTAAAGATTGCGTGAAAATCATCTGCAGCTTAGTGCAGGATAAACAGGTTAGTTTGCTGTACTGTGATGGATTTAAACTAAAGAACAGTATCTGCACAGTAGCCGTGTTTTCACAGTGTTAGGTTACATCAAGTGTAGCAGAGAAGAATCTTAAGCTGATGATGCTTAGATTCATTCCTTGAATTTCATCTTCATACCAGCTCTATACTGTGCATAAACAGGATGTATCGGGTTTCTCCACATGCTGAATCCACTTTTGCCTCTTCCCAACTCATTTTCCTTTTTAAAGACAAAGACTACTTTTTTCTCTGCTGATGTTCTACTTAACTGATTCAAGCTAAGTACATTTATTAAAATTAAAATTTAAACTTTAGTTGTGAATTCATACTGTTTTATCTCCTTACCCCTGATTCATCATTTGTACTTTTTCAAATTATATTTGCTTTTGCTGGAATGTGCACAGCACATTTCCATTAAGTTGTTGCTATAGAACTCTGCATTCCTAAACAGAAAGAACTGCACTTTACTAGGCTACCAGATACTGTTGCTGAAAGCCTCTTGCTTAAATTAACAGTGCAGTAAATTCCATTGTTTCACAAGGGGGAACTGACATCTAGGTCCCGATGGCCAAGTATTACATAAGGAAAATAACTGCCTGAGATGCACGTGACTCCCACAGCACTGACATTTGCTCATTGTGGACTACATTCTGTTTTAACTACATGTGTTAGATAAATACAGGATGACTCCACCTCACTCACTTTTGTACTGCCACCTTTACTGGGGATGGTTTGGACAACATTTCTAAAGTCATTGTGAATTAGTTTTGCACGCTTTGCTTCGTGACTGTTTTCTTAAAACTTGTATAGTTTAAGAAGTTAATGTAACATTACTAGGCATCACTGTTGTTCTTACTGAACTTACTACATATGCTATGATCCATTTTCTGTCACTCAGCCTAATAGTGATGTTTGCTGGAGTGTCACTTTCACAGCACAAACTTTTTGAAGTAGCGTATAAATATATTAAAATATATCAAATACACCTCTGTCTGATAGGACCCAGTAATTAATTGATCCATGTTTAATGTTTCATTAAAATGTTTAATTAAACATCGGTCATGTGATTAAATGCTTTCCTTTTCAGAAACACAAGTCAGCAATAACCATAGTGCTCTCTATATAATATGTGTAGCTATATGTTAAAGTATAATGAGAAAGTGTGTTGATAAAAATTATAAATCTTTGCAAAGCTGGTCATTTTAGAATTAGATTCTAAACAATAAATTCTAAGTTCTTCTATAAGATATAAACACATCACAGTTAAAGCTTACTAATTAAATTTCTCTTACAGTGAGTTTGGCAGTTCTGTGTTATAAAAAATGCTGAAACACAAACGGATTGGCCAGCACAAGGCATGGGAATTTAGTTATTCCGATTCCATTATCGATATCACTTATCAATTCAATTCCATATTGAGTCTCTTTAGGCTCTCATTGGTTCCACTTTGAGAGTCACCAACATCCCTAAGCAGCATAAACACATTACATTCATGCAAATTAATTGCATGCTGTGTGGTCAAATGTTAGTGCATGTTGGAGGTTGTTGTAATTACACATATTATTCAGAACACTGTTCTTAAGTAATGCAGTAAATTCTTTAATTGCTGGGGAAAATATTTTTTTACACTACTTTTGTGTTTTTTGGTAAAATGATGTCAAGCACATTGTCTCATAACTGATACATTGTAAGGGTAGAAACAGAGGCTGTTGCCTGACTGCTTATGTGTTTGTTACCTTTTGAAGTCTGGCTGCTTTAACAACTCTACTTTGGTGCTAGCATGCTATCTGTACAGACACTTGCAAAGAGCCTAAGTTGGGTTAGTAGCATAATGCAGTTGTTTTTGTGCTGAAACAACTGCAGTTTGCACTTTACCATCACGCTCTTATCCTTTTGTAGAATAAAAATTAATTAATTATCCATGCTGTAGACTGCACTACTATTAAAGTGCAAATGTAACTCACAATTGGAATGAATAGGCAAGCAGACTAACAACTCCAAATAACTGAACTATTGGGATCCAGTTCTCAACAAGAATCAATTCTTAATGCTCATCCCTAGTCATTACTGTGTGACCTCTGTGTAAAGGTCTTGCTATCTAATCAGTGCAGATGATCACCTGCTCTTGTATTTTGTGTTGCAGTGCCATCATTCTGGGGGCTGGTAAATTCAGCCTGGAACCTATGCTCAGTAGGGAAGAGGCAGTCGCCAGTGAACATTGAGACCAGCCACATGATCTTTGACCCCTTCCTTACACCCATAAAGCTGAACACTGGTAGACGCAAGGTAAAGAAACATATGTTAATGTTTTTCTCCATTGTCTGCTTGACGGATAGGGGTGCTTTGTCAAGTCTTTCTTTTGTATGCTCATTGCACCTCTATGATGTCGCACAACATTCATCTAATTCTATTGTGTTGGTTGCTGCTGTGCAACTATTGGTGTTGACAAGGTGTGCATCCCTGATCAATGCTACCAAGTGTTGTTTATGTTGGCAAACAATGTGAGCTATCTGTCTAACAAAGATTCTCCTTGAGATAAAATACAGCACACTTCACCCATTCAGCAACACAAAATGCATATGTTCTGGCTCAAGAAAAGCTTCAACTTTATTTTAAAGGTTTCACAGATGGTATCCTGCGGCCTAACAGTGGTTTAGTCAGTGGTTTCTTTTGTGATCTTTCCTGTACAGCGATGTACAAGGACAGGAATCTGTTTGATCATGTGCCATATGACAGCAGCTAATTAAGAAGAATTCACAGATGGTGTGTTTTAAAAAATGCACACTTGCATTCTGAAATTAATGCTATGATTAGTTTATGTTTGTATTCTAGCAGAGTACAGTGTTAGCCTTGGGCTGTGATAGTGCAAATGGGATGCATTGCAGATTATCACCTGGCATACTGCTACAGTAGATGTCTTCATCTAACAGATCTCAAAATAAAGTGTTTTCCTTGATTTTTAATCATTTTAATTTTTTAAAATTAATTGTAGACGTGTCTGCACAAAGAGAAACACAGAGATTAAAATAGTCAGTTACATTTTACACGCCTTGCAAAAGGAAATTTAACTATTCGACCTTTTGTAAAGGGTCCCCTGCTGCTCCCTCAAGAAGTCCCCGTAATGTCCAAATGGAGGAACTCACTCGTTTCATGACATAAGAGGGAGTTAAAAATAAATCTGGTTAAATGTCAATGTAACCAGATTACAGATGACATGTAACCATGTCAATTTATTGACATGGTTACATGTCAATGTAAATTATGTTGTGGTTAATCAGTAGGGACAGGCAACCTTGAGACTTTCCTAACCGAATGAACTAAATAAATAACATCCAGGTGTTTTGCCAGAAAGTGCAATCCAATTTTCATATAATATAAAAACCAAATGCAAAAACCCCTAAACAAACAAACAAACAAAAACAAAAAAACAAAACTCCAATCCACATTATGTAACATGCAAAACAATATATTTTGCATCTAAAATTACAGCTTTCATTAACTTTTTGGTTTTATTTCTTAAGTCATTTTTGGTTGGTGTCTTTGTTTGGGGGGGATCCATTAATCAGAAACTCTAAATTGCCCATAGGTGTGAATGTGGGTGGCTGTGAGTGCGAATGGTTGTCTGTCTATGTGTGTTAGCCCTGCGACAGACTGGCGACCTGTCCAGGGTGTACCCCGCCTCTCGCCCCAAGACAGCTGGGATAGGCTCCAGCACCCACCGCGACCCTGAAAAGGGGAAGCGGAAGCAAATGGATGGATGTACTTTGTTTGAAGGTAAATGCATTTTTTTCAGAAATTGCCCAAATTGGTTTTAAAATACTGGTTAATTTTAAAATAAATTTAAGAGATGCTGCTATGTTTTGTTTCTTTCCCTGTTCTCCCTGTTTGTTCTTTCCATGTCTACATGTTCTCTCCATGTTTGTGTGACTTTTCTCCAGGTACTCTGGGTTTTTCCAACAGCAACATGCAGTTAGTGGTTTTACGTTAATTGGTGATTCTAAATTGCCCACAGGTATGGTTGTCTGTCTTAGGAGTCATAACCTATTTGTGTTTAAAATTTTTGGGGGGTTCTAGTCAATACCAGTCAAAAGCACCCAATAAATAAATTTGGCTACTTCTTTAGTTAATATTTGCCATAGGTCAAAGAGATCACTGCATTCATCATTTAAAAGGAAATGTTGTCAGATCCATTTGAGACAGCTGGGACATGCCCTGGTCATAACACACATGGAAAGGAGACCTGGTACTGCTTCATTGTAAGCCTCAATCTGCATGGACTGAGGAAAACCTCACCTGCTTCTGTGACTGTCCCAAGATTGGCTGGAAAATCTAATGAAAAAAGTTGCCTTTGCTCCCCAAAACACAGACATGAAGGTGGCATCCTATTACATGCCAGCACACCCTAAGCAAAGCATTAGACAAACTGCATGGTTTTACTGTCTGTAGTGTATTTTTTAGATGTTTCTAGCCTTGTTCTGGGAGGTGTTGGACTCTGCTAGGGCTTTGTCAGTGTTTCTGTTTATAATTTTTTTTTTAATAATATCTAGACAGCAAAGGAGCAGAGGGTGTCTGGTGTGGTGGAGTCAAAATATATGGGTCATTTGGCTTAATTGAGCAATTACCTTATTGTACTCGGTGGTTTGCAGCTTAATGTGAAGCAGCTGACATGAGAATTAACACCTCCAACTCCAACAAGTTGCTGCCCAAAGTGGCAGAGGTTAACTATCTGTTAGAAAAATTCTCTTATGAAGTGATACACACAGAGTAGTGAGTTCGAATTAGTGTATTTACTTGCAAGGAAGAAAAAAATGTCTATACGAGTGCTCGCTGGGGCAATCCCGCATCTAATGCACTTCATCCATTGCTATCCTGGTAACAGATATGTGTGTGATGCTCTTATAGAGAAACATTTAGCTACATAATAACAGATAATAGGGGAGCCACAACAAGGTCTGAGAAACAGACATATTAGAGGAACACGGGAATGTATCTCTAATACATTGCTTCAGCTGTAAAAAGCTTTAATTTTAGAGAGTGTTGATGAACAATTTTTCTGTAATTTCCCCTGTCTACATAATAGTTTACAAAATGCAATGTATTGTGTTTTTCTGCTAATACATGAGACTTATCTCGCTCCTGTCTAGGTTTTCAAAACAACCGTTGTTATTGCATTACACTTCCGAACTGTCTGCAGTGTCATTATAAGACTGTAGGTCGTCTATGCTTGTGTTCTCTTTCCGCCTTATTTGGTGATACATGTAGACGCTCTTGGTTAGAACAGTGTCGATCAGCCTCTGGACCAGTCCTCTCTGACTGTGGTTGCTGCTGCATTTCCTGCCTGTCAGCAAGACTGGTCCAACTGCAACAGAGACTGTAAGAGAAGACAAACTACCACTCCATCTACCAACCCACTGTTCCATGAACCCTTTGAATGGGTCACTTATCCCTAAGTGGCCGGCCAATTCATCAGCAAGGATAGTGAGCCACTCTAACGCTGGGTGACAGTACCACCAGATGCAGTGCTGTTAGGGATAAATGTGCATAGCCGCCCCCCCTTTCATTGCAACCAGAGTGTGATTCAGAACACTCTCTTGATTGTAATAGAGGTATATAACTCAATCTACATTTTTATTAATTGTCACCCACCAGAAAAAGACTGACTCAAACCCCGCAAGTATTTGATTTCTAGCTTTAAACTCGTCGGACACTCTCCTGTCATGGTCTGTGTGTTGGCAGGCAGGAAAAGGACCCAAAACCAGGACTCACGGAGGCGCAGGTGAAACTGAAAATGCAGCTTTATTGCTGGGGAAAAACTAAATTGGGAAAAAACTAACTAAAGGAAACCGCAGGCAGGGTTTACCGACAGGCAGGGTTTACAGACGGGCAGGGGGTTTACAGACGGGCAGGGGGTTTACAGACAGGCGGGATGACAGGCAGGAACACACAGCTGGTAGAGGTTACAACGCGACACAGAACTGAGGAAGACGCTGACATAAATACACAGACAGATAACGAGGGAACTCAGGACACACGGGGAGCAGAGCTGATACAAATGATACAGATGAGGGCAAAGCAGGATATACTCACATAAGGTACAGAACTACAAAATAAAATAGGAAAATCATGCTGCACAACTCAGGAACGTGACACTGAACACAGAACAGGGGGACAGGGCACGCTCACAACGGACAGACTTAGAACACGGGCTAAACACAGGGAATGAACATTTCAGGGAACACACAGGCAGGGATGACGGAACACAGAACAGAAGGAGCACAGAACATCATGGGGAACAAAACAGGACCAACACCCTAAAACATGAACTCAACAATGACAACAACACCAAAATAAACAGAAAAAGCTGGGTAGCAAACCCAGAACTATGACACTCTCCTTGGAACACCAATGCCATAAATTTACACACCTCCAGACTCAAGGGAAGATAACTCCCGTTTTGTCCCGCGCCTTTGTGAGTTGGTTCAGTTGCTCAAAGTTTGGGGGGGGGGTGAACAACTTAACATGCATGATCAGAGAAGCTAGTGCACAGATTCATTTTTTTTCAGAGGGGAGTCTAGTTCTCAGCTTACACGCCACACACCTAGAGACATTAGTTTGGGAGGCAGTCCAAAACACAATTTATTTTTGTCAGTGTAACTCGTCTCTATTGCTAATACCTCTTTAGCATTTGTGATGTTTAGGGTCATTACTACTGTGACGCATGTTAAATGTATTGGAATTTTAGTTTGGCGTGGGATATGTTAGCCACCATTACATTTATTTTATAACCCGTGTCTCATGAAATGGGAGAGTTCTGCTTCTACTTCTTCCCTGGAGAATGGCTCTACTTTAGGTATACATCTACTTAGCTCTATAAAATATTTCTTTGGGGCTTAATTGGGTTTTTTTTAGAATTTGTAAAGGTTTTGTTCATTATAGATACCATCCCTCCTATTGAGACATGACTAGGCTACGTATCTGCTATGCAGCTATACAAACTTTAGGTCTATGTACTTCCCTTCAAAAAAAGGAAAGATCTGGGGTCATTGAAGTACCTTTCCTTTCCCAAAATGTGAAAAACTCCTAACCTTGAAACATACTCCAAATGACCTGAATCTGTATGAGATCAAAATGGGCTGTGTGTGCCCTGTGATTTTAAATAAGTTTGACATCCCTGGTGTAGTCAGTTAACTTTTTCTTTATCGCCCGTTCAAGGACTTCTGTTAATGCAGTTAAATCAACTGCCTGAACAGGGAGATGATATGGTCATGTGTGGGCAGTAATTGTATCTGTCTAATTGTATAACCACTGCAAAACCCACTTGCATTAGTGCCATCTGTTTTTTTTTTTCCTTTACTTGAGCCATCACCAAATGAGTGTGAACTTATTTGTCAGTGGTGTGTCAGCACAAGTGAATGTTCTTTTTTTAAAATATATTTTTTATATTGATGAATCAATTACACACCGAAACCTAACAATGTGAAAGCTTTTAGCTTCACTTGACAGTGTGGCATAAACCTGATGATATAAGCTTCTAAAAACTTAATCAACAAAACAATTTTAAACTTTTACAGCTATGAACAAAAACAAAGTCAACTGATCCCAAAAGATGTTGGAAACCTGTGTCCAATAAACATAGCAATTTTTTCTCAGTGTGCTTTTTAACTGTTTTACTGTATAAATTGATTCATTGCAAGAAACTTGACTGTTAAGAGTGTTAGAATTTTGCAGAAATGCTTTAAATGTTCCCGTGTTTCACAAAGCCTTGCTTTGCCCATTACTGACTGGGCACAAAGAGAAAAGATATTTGAAGAAAAATACTTTTGGTGACAAATCATTTATAATGGTGTGAGAGTCTGACACACATGGAGCTCAGGGAAGGAAGCACTCCCTTATTTACTGAGGATTTCTGGGATTTCAGCAAGTTTCCCTCTGACCTTCAAAAGGTTGTCAGTTTTGGTTTTTCTCTATTAAGTGCACTGCTTTTGTTGCTGAGGTTGTACAGTTTAACAAAGATACATATGCCTCCAACGATGGTGGCATATGTATTGAATGCTAGGGCAGCGTGGGAATGGCTCCCAGTCTGTGGCATTGTCACACTTAGCTGCAAATCACCCGAGGTTGCCCCATTTTCCTGTGGTTTAGACACATGTGGGATGTCCAGTCACTTGTAACATGGTTTACCATGGTCCCTGAGTTTGTTATTGGGATGAGCCAGTTTATACAGACCTGCAAAGTTTCAAAAGCAATGTTATGGATTTTTCTTTGAAAAATTGCTTTTCATACTTTGTGTCTGTCACTCTCATATTGTCAATGTTTATAATACATGGTGCATGTGACCAGCGTCAGGTTTGTCTGCATTTTGTGGTGCCTTACGTAGTGCTAGCTTATGCAAGGATTCCACAACACTGGCTGGTCCTGAGGTGACGAAACTGTACTGATAATTTGGTGTTGTTCTGATGTGTGCAACATGCATTGAGCCTTATCTGTTCTGTGTGCACACATTCCTCCCTCCGGAGGTACAGGAGCAATTTTGCCATGAAGTACCACCCTCGGATGTTTATGGGACACAACTCCGAACACACCACCTCACCTGACACTGACCGCTCATTAGCTGGATTGAAGATGGGTATTGTTTTAGACAATAATTCAAAGTGTATTTGCCCTCTTGCTGTTCTCACTTTTATGGTTATTTTAGATGGAAGTATATGACCACCACCTTCCTTTGTGATCACAGTGCGAGTAGTGACACTGTCACAAAGAAAAGTTAATAGCTTACCTGCAACAAGCCAGATTACATGGGACAGTTTTCAGCTGAAGTTAAGAAAGTCTCTACATTTTGCAAACAATTCTTCAGGTTCTGATTCACTCTCATCTCTTTTCTGCTCTGACTTCCTCCCTTCTAGTCTTACCTTTCCACTTATCTTGATGATCATGAGCCCTCCTGCCCTTTTTCCTTTCAGTGCAGTCCCATGCCCAATTTCCACCCCATCGCTTTGTCCTGCCTGTCCTCTGATTTCTCTGTTTTACATCAAAATTGGATGGGGGAGATTAAGTTGTTGGCTTGGCAAAGGGGTCTGCATTGCTACATAGTGCACAACAACAGGCGGTGGCTGTGTCAACTGCGGCCAGCTTATTGCTAGCAGTAGAGATTGTTGTGGGAGAAATAGATGCATTAGGGGAGGAGCTCTTTGTTCCTTGTTAACAGGGGTGCTGCAGCTTCTTTTAACCACACAAGGATGTGTGTATGTCCAAGTTTCTCTAATTTGCTCTTACTTTGACCTTTTTTATCCTCTAATTTTTAGTTTACATTTTTCAATGTCTAGCGTCCCCTCAAAGTCGAATCCTTTTGCCATATGGGCAAAAACTAAACTGCTCTCTGGTCTCTATCGCACATTAATTTGACGTCACTGGTGTGGAGCACACCTCGCTCTGGCTTACTACAGTTACTACCTACCCTACAAGTATTTCATTTTACTTCACTTTATTTATTTATTTATTTATTTTAATTGTGTATTTTACTTTACCCCACTATGTCTTAGTCTTATTTTATTACTCTGTTTCTATTTTAAGGTTGACTCTCTATTTCTCTTTGTTTTATTTTAGTCATTTATTTATTTATTATTTATAGCTTTTAGAAAATTAGCCAGCCAGCCATTTCATATGACATCACGAACGAGTAACTGGTCCTCTCGCTCTTAGAAGCATTTTCATATTATGCTAGTTTCATGTGCACAACTCAGTGGATCGCAGTTTTGTTAATAGCTGCTGACCATTACTCCTATGGGTCCCGGATCTGTAAATCAGGGTTTTAACCTACCTGTACAGCACCGAGTTTTGCAATGGTCCCTGACCATTTCTCTTACTCTCCAGTGTCCTGATGAACAAACTATGGATTTGGTCACTCTCCTGGTCCTTTCCTGCTGTCAGCCTCACCTTCCCAAATGGCATTTTAGGATTGACAGCTCAGGGTCTTACAGGAGTCCCAGATGACCCCCTTGCACGGTACCAGTCAGCATTGGCAGAAATTAACAGGAGAGATTAAATCTGTCTCAAAGGACCAAGGTGTAAGAAAAATTCCCTTATGAAGTGAGACACACAGAGTAGTGAGTTCCAAGTTTATTTACTTGCAAGGAAGCAATAGTATACACAGTGAATGCCAATGCGAGTGCTCACTGAGGCAATCCTGTGAGTGTTGCATAGCTTTAATAATTTCTCTATCACTATCTCAGAGGTTTGTTTATAAGCCCCTCTCTGGGGCCAGCTCCCCCACCCTCTGGAATCCATCGAGGCCAGGGGACCCAGGTCCATCCGGGCCGGGGTCCATGCAGCGCCGCCAAGCCCCACAGAACCCGGGGCGGCCCACCCGACCCGACCACAGACAAAGCTGTACCCACCCCATCATCCAATCATCTCCCAGACTACATAAGACAATAGACTCCCAGGTCAAGTTCACTCTTCATCTCTCCTATGCAGAGTGAACTCCTGGAGACCAGAGAACTCCTGCAAGAATGTAACAACCTGTTTCCATACTCCTGTTGTCTGTATCTGTGGTGTTTGCTCTGTGTTTTAGCATCCTGAAAACACCCAGTTTGTGCTCCAGTGGATGTAAGAGTCAAATCTTAAATAATGATCTGTATGCATTGGTTTACGGTACACACCAACTTTTAAATGTCCCCCCGTTTCTGATGGAAATCTCACAGTACAAGAAGGCTAGCCTGAAATTTTCCATTTTCTCCTTGGTGAACTTGATGTGTTTCACTATGTAATGAGTGATTTGATTTTGACCGAGGTGTCATCACTGGTGCTAGTTTTAGTCATTATGGAAATGTCATGTTTATGAGGTTGGGGGAACCTGCATTCAGCTGAGACTGAAGAAGTCACTTAGATGAGTGACAAAACATTTCTCTCACTGAAAATGCTATGTCCACATGAACAGAATCAACTTTTTGGGATATACTGACAATAAACTCAGTACCCTTTACAAATGATTGCAACCAAACTTATGTTTCAATTAAGAAAAGACTGACTTTCTGAGGTTGCTTAATGATAAAATGTAACTACAAGCCATCATATGCTACCTTCTCAGTAGTGGTTCTTAAACCACCACTCAGACATCTCACAGCAACTCCCACACAAGCCTTTATTGTCCAACTTTCTCATTTATTCCTGAGAAAAGTTTCCAGAGTCCAAAAGAGCTTTTGGACTGTCTGCTCTTTCTTCTATTTTTCCCTTTATCTCCCCTTCTCTGTTTCTGCAGTGGCCTAAATGTAATCTGTGCGTCTCCATCTCTCTGAGCACCTGAGCTGTCAACCAGTGAACACAAATCTAGCTTCACCTTGTCAGTGCTGATTCATCTCTGCTCTGTCTCTGGTTGTTTAGCAGCCAGTCAACCTTGGCCAAACATGCTACAGAGACTGGTAAAGGGCTTCCGCTTGGGCTCGCTGCGGCTCAGCTTGCCACCTCAACATGGCTACAGCTTAAGCCTACTTTCTATCCAAGATTTAAGCAAAGAAAGAGATTAACCTACCCTAACCCCCCTCTCCCCATCTTACAACACACAAACACACTCCAGTTCATACATACACAATAGATGTATGAACTGGAGCCTATTTTAGCTGCCATAGGGCGAGAGGCGGGGTACATCTGGGACAGGTCGCCAGTCTATCACAGGGCTGAAAGATGAAGTTCCTTTTAATACATTTTAATGTAGCCCTGTATTATGACTAATACACAGTTAAAGGGAATTTAATTGACCTCCAAAGAGAAATTTTAATTAACGACGGCGTGAGGCTATGTGCGATGGACTGAAGGAATCACAGTTATTAAAAAGGCACTATTAATTGAATATTTACTCTGCCATAGATGAGCTGCAATTATGTGAAGAGATTTAATGAATTTAATCACTTTGTTGCCCCAGAGGTGGAGAACAAGCGATTACGGAGTGCTCTCTCTCTCTCAGTGTTCCTGCACATTTATGAATAGTTCTTATGCAACAGGATTAGATGTATTTTGTCCTTCTTTATCCTTGGCTATTTTTCAGGCTAAATGCCTGATGGAATATATTAACATGATGGAATCTGTGACTCTCCTCACATTTTGTAATGCTGGGCTTTCTCCTCCTTTTGTTCTGGAACTTGATGTCAGGTATATTAATGTGCAGAAAAGAACTATGAATTGTGTCATCAGTGTCAGATTTGATAAAAAGACTGATATTTTGTATACTTTTTATGTCTTGTGAAGCAGAATTTGGAATTTTCGAATTAAAGCTTTAATCCCATTTGTGTTGGTAAGCATGCTGCAGGTTTTTTGTGACAATCTGACCTTATTGGGATGATTTTTGCCCCATAACCCATAAATAAAAGATGTTCACATAAAAATATTACTAAAACCCAAGATGTTGAAAACAACTTTTCTACATGTTTAAACAACACTAAGATTTGTTTAGAGACTAAAACTTGAAAAGGTCATAGAAAAGGTAATTTCAGGTCATAGAAAAGTATGTTTGAAAATAAAAAAAATCAGTGGGTAGACTTGAACTGGCCAATAGCTGAAATTAGATTAAGTGTGGAAGTAAGACACAAACGACACGGGAGCTTCAATTTCTCACTCCACCTTTATTCACCTCCACACACTGGACACATCGCGCCAAAAACATCACAAACCCCTCCTCTCAACCTGGGTGTGAGTGTAGCCCCCTAGTGGGCCGCCACACAGGCCCACCCCGAACACCCAGCAGAACAGTCCACTAGTCCAAGGTCCTGGGCTTAAGCAGACGTCCAGAACAGCTGAACCGGGGGAGTAGAGAACCGGCCGAAGGTCCACCCGCAGGGGGACCCGGCCGCGGGCGTGGAAAGTCCTCAGTGAAAGAGTCACAAGGCAACAGTCCAGCTGTAGGTAGGCGGCCGCGGCGTGGGGCCCGGGCCGGCACCACAGGATCGTCTTGGAGAACACGTGATGGTTTAAGACGGTCCACTGAAACCACCTCCTGTTGGTCCCCAAAGTCCAAAAGGAAATGCTTGCGGCCCGGTTTAAGAACCCGATAAGGGCCATCATAAAGGGGACGTAAGGGAGGCTGATGGGGATCGTGCCTCACAAAAACAAACCCAGAAGAGTCCAACGACCTCGGAACAAAAACGTCGGGCAGGCAGTGGTGCACGGGGCCAGGAACAGAAAGGGAGCCCCCTGGGGAACGGAGAGAAGGCACAGGGGTGTCAAAACA
>VURO01040255.1:9312-22484 GCA_015108175.1 Pelvicachromis taeniatus
TGCATGAATCACAGACACGTCTCACACTTTTGAAATACAACAAGTGTCCTTGTACCGATCGCCATGCTGATTAAAATTCAACATCTTTACTTTTACATGACCAAATCTGTAAACTACAGGGTGAATATAAAGTCTTATTACATTATGAGAACTACGGCTGTAAAACCTTTTCAGCAACGCTACCAAAATTGCAACAGAAGGCAAATTATGCCGCATCTCTTTTAATCGTAGCTGGTATTTCAGAGAAGGTGTGACAGCTAGCATTAGCAGATGCAGTCTGGTCCTGGTACACGAAAACACCACCATAATTTATATTATAATATTATAAGGGGTCTTGGTGAAGCCACTCGTTGTATCAGCTGTTTTGAAGAAAGCTGTTTTAGCTCCACCCACATATAAGCCAAACCTCTTCTGACTGGCTGCGCATCACAAACAGAAGGTTTGAACCACAGGTGGGTGGGTGGGGGCTCTGTGCTCACAGACGGAGCCGTGTGCAGTACAAGATCTTCTTAGGAATATTCCTAATATGTATGACTGACTTCACAGAGAGTAACGAGCTTTCTGAGGGCAGAGCGCTCGTTGGGAATTACACATACGATAATCTCATTATTTAATATTTTAGGCCTGTTTAATATGAGCGTGTGTCATTGTAGAAGTATAAAGATGACAGAAAATAAGGAAAAGCTTAACCGGTCTCCTTTAATAATAATTGTAATAGTAAATAAATATGGAACAAAATCGACCTGTAAGGCAAACTAAACAAGCATAAAAACTAATGCTGGTACTCAGTACTGCTAGAATGACAATGAGATCAAATCAGTGTTCAAAACTCTAACCAACAATAATCAAAAAGTAACCACACTCAAAAAATGACCACAAAACATAGGAGCATGATACTAAGAGCTGGCTACTGAGATTTATGATATATTAGATTATTCATATTTATAAAGGATAAATGTTAAATCATGCAACATTATTCTATTTGGTTAAACTGCAAACTTATTTACATTTTCAAATTACTTTTTTTTTTGTTTAAGTTACTGAAGCCAGTACTATAGAAATTCTCGATAATAGCACTATGAACATTTTACCTTTAATAAAGAGGCTGACTGACAATTAGCAACGCAGCCTCGTCGTGACATCGATACACTGTTTCTGCACTTCCTTTGATGGCCTATTTTATGCGTTATTACCAAATTTATCATCAGAATCAGAAAACTTTATTAATCCCTAAGGAAATTATGGGGGTCACAGTTGCACCAACACAGTAACAGACTATTTAACTATTTAAATAATAGAATATGCCACAGAGTTAACAAATGTAATAAAATGGCACTAATATATACAAATCACTCAATTATAAATATCAAGAATATTGACAAAGAATATTACAGAGGTGGGATATATATGATTGACATTTGACCTGTGAACTTTGTCCTTTGCTATTTTACCTCAGAGCTCCAAGTTTAGGATACAATAAAAAATTCATCATTTCTGCCAAACCTTTTGTTATATCAAAGCCTCCCGTGATGTTAAGGTGTTGTAAACCACTGACGCTGTGGTGGCTTTAGGAGGCAGGGCACTAACACCAAACTGAAGACATTAAGTTAATCATACAGCGTGAGACCAACAAGCCTTTTGGATGGTGTTTTACAAAAAAGACATGCTTTCAATTTCAATGTGGGATGAGGTCCGGGTATGCTGAACAATGGCCCAGAGGCGGATGAACCCAGTGTGCCAGTACTGCTTTTTATTCCCATCAAAAAAAAAAAAAAAATCCAAAATACTCCAATATTATGTGATTAAGATAACATCATATTGTCAGCAGTGGGAGCTGCACTTAGGCACAGCTCAGAACTGTGTGAGGAAAGTGATTTTCAGCGATTGTTGACAACTGTTAAACTGCTGTGAAGTTTCCTGGGAAATAATTTGTCTTCCCTTATTGTAGCCTGTCTACCAGTTATCTAGCCATCACTACATGACCTTTCATGTCCCTTTCTTTTGCACCTAGCGTTTAATGAAAGCAGACCTCATACTGCGCTTGAACTCTTGCTCGGTTCACCCTGTGTGGATTAGCTTCTGCCGAGGCTGGGTGAGACAGCAAACGGGTCCTTTCAGCTCGCGGGTGTCGCCTCAGACCTTCAATCATGTCACTGTGCGGCCTGTCATGTCGCCTGAGGTGGCGTTTCACTGAAAGATGGAGTCAGATTGTTTTTCTCTTTGGTTTTCACACGGAAAAAAGCCCTACTTTTTTTTTTTACCAGCTTTGAAGAGCTGTAAAACTGCGGCGACACCGGATGCTTTGAAGCTTCAAACAGGTAAATCATACAGTGCTCTCTTTCCTGTGCATTGCAAAACTGATAAGGCTCGGTGTCACGGCCTCCTCGGTACAGGCAGCAAACGGCAGAAAAATCCTATCTGTAAGCGGAAAACCAACATCTATATCCGAGGGAATAAAGTGTCTGTCTAAAAAAAAAAAAACACATTCTTTGACCAACGAGGAAGTTTTATGCAACACTGATTCCAAAGTCCCCTTGAGCCAAGGCATAAATAACAATCGGTACTGGAAATTAATGCCTTCAGTGGGTTGTGCAGCGGTGCTTATAATACCCTACCTCTCACTGTCCTTCAGGTGTATGCCCCCCTCTCTCCACCAGGAGATTGTGGCCCTGGGAGACGCGTGGGGGCGACACTCTAACACCACCTCGCCCCCCCTCTGGATCACCGTGGACTTCTTCACGGGGCGCCGGGTGAAGTCAGGCGGTGAGGCTGAGGAAGAGACCCGTGTTGATGCCGTTTGTCTCGCTTTGTCGTGGTGCAACAGCTGCGTATCAGCCAAAATGTCAAGTGCATCACCAGCAATTACAAAAATTATATTTCACCACCAGACTGGCTCATTGTAGGAAATAATTATGGAAATGAATGTGCAAGGCTGTGGCTCAGTGAGGCGCTAGTTTAACTGGTTGCTACTTATTTATTCACTTTCAAATAGGGAGCATTTTAAGTCCAGTGACGACACCATGTACAGACAGCATGTCTGAAACGGGACAAACACAATTGCTTACCTACAACCTTGAGCTCAGCACTGGCATACACAGATCCATGCTCATTCTCCGCCACACACTGATACATCCCAGAGTCTGACAGACTAATCTTAGGTATGGTCAGTCTGCCAGCTTCCAAATGGATCCTCTCCTGAACATTAAACAAACGATTGAAAGAAAATGTCAACTATCCTTTTTAATGATTTCGAAACTTGCAGTACTCGTACTCACTCACACATCTTACCTCTGCTTTTAGTGGCTGGCCATTCTTCAACCATCTATACGAAGGCCTGGGTTTACCAATGGCTTTACATTCCCACTGCAGGTTAGCGTCGATGGCCATATGGGCATCTTTCAGTGTCTGGATCCACTGTAGATGTTCAGCACCTACAGAAAGACAAATGGTTGTGAACATATCCTACGAATTCAAAAATGTATTGCATATATTCATCCAAGCGTAGTTCTACTAAAATCAATCCTGATGTGAAAATTATGGTAATCTCACAATGAAACTGTGAAAAATTAAGAGTAAGAGAATATTTCAGATGAAGAACTACTGCCAAAAAAAGGTTTTTGGGAAGACAAAATCCAGTTTGATTCCTCATTCTAAGTCAGGCACGTGATTGTAGTGGAGAACAAGGCCGACATATACCACGGTTTGCACTTCTGGTCTCTCCTAGGTAGGAATTAGTGACTTGACTTCATTAGTGACTTGACATCCTATCTGTTGCTGCTGGCAACAGATGAGGAGTGGTAAGTAAAAGAAAAGGTGGTATTACGTCAGCTGTCGTTGTGTGATTGTAAACGTGACATGCTGCCACAGGTTTGGACCATTTGCAGAGGTTTCACTGTGCCTACTTGACAGCTCTACCATTAGAGCATAATCGGTGAAAGATGACACCTCTGTACAAAGAGAGCAGCTCTCTCTGCCAGATAGGACCTAATCTTTCTTATGTTATATAGTGTGTGGCACCGTATCTCTTCACCAACCAACAGCTAAGGGTTTAATGTTATGTGCATCATGGCCGATGAGTGGAATTAATGTAACCTATCTGAAAAACCCAGAAAGAGAATGGACCCGCAGTGGTAACTAACCATGGAGGTGTAGTACTTAGTTACTTTTAACTTTAAGAAGCTTTAAGCTCTTGCTCACTACTACTTTTAAGTAGTGGTTAAAAACTTGCACGTTCCTCCCTTCTTTCCACTTTAAGCTCTAGTTAGTTCTACTTTAGACCCTTTGATTTCTTTTAAATGTTTTTTATTAATCTCTATTGAATTTGTTCTTTATATGTTTTAATGTGACAGTGTTTCAATGCCATCTCCATCTCCTTTTGAATTCATACTGTGAAGCACCTTCAATTGCATTTATGTGAAATGTGCTGCATAAACAAACCTGCCTGGCGCCGCTGCCGCTTTGTGTCAACAGCCATTCACGGTTTAATCTTTAGCACTACTGATGTCAAAACCCGACACCTCAGGATCGACGCTGCGTGCACACAAGGTCTACATAAAACAAAGGATCCCGAATCTAGTTCAGACACTGATATCCATCTTTGCTACTTCTTTATCTGCACGTACAGCAGACAGCAGCAGGTGAGACGCTGACTCCTCTCTCTGCTTTCAGAAGTCCACTGTGAATATTCCCAGATGACAGGGATTTCCTGTGATATACAAATGACCCACCTAAATATTTGAATGTGACAGAGATGCTAAATTTGTCCTGAGATACTGGGAATCATATTTTCTAATTGGAAACTATTTTTTACGCTGCGGGCTTTCACACTTCTTTCACTGAAATGATCCTTAAAAGCAGGTACAATAAAGACACATCACTCCAAATGATCATGCTTATTATCCTTCTATTAGAACAAACATTAGAAAAAAATCTGTTTGAATAAAGGGCCTTTTTCCAATAATTATAGCTCGGACTAAAGGTCTAAATGTTGCTGAATTAAAAAAAAAAAAAGGTTATTAGTAGGCGCCATTAAACAAGAAGCAAAATGTTCTTCCTCCCTTACTGTGGAATATAAGTTGCCCTCTGGCAACATTTCGTCCTCTGCTGTTTTCGGCTACACACTCGTACACGCCGGCATCGTCTGGGCGAAAATATGGAATCTCCAGAACCCCGCTGGAGTGGTTGATTTTAATCTTGCCAGGGAGTGGATTTCCATCAGCTCTTCGCCATAGGATGGAAGGCACAGGGCTGCGGAGGTCAAACACAAAGAGGTCACGCAGGCCACGTTCTCCTGCTCCACCACGACCGGAAACACTGCTGCTGCCATGTTTGCCAGTAATAGAGGAGGCTACTCTGCAAATACTCCAGTGGACTGTGTTGTTGTTTGTCCCACTTACTTTCCTAAGGCAAAGCATTCCAGTTTCACTGACGATCCTTTGGAGACATGAAGGGTGTCAGGAAACTGAACCTCGATCTTTGGCTCGTACTCACCCATCACTACTGCACGAGGCATAAAAGCAAATTAGTTCATTTAAAACGCAAAATAAGGGCAAGAGCTGTGACATAAGTGAAACGTAGTTCAGAGGTTTGAGGTGGTGGAAAAAATGATTACTTTGACATAAAACCAAAGCCACTATTGCACTCGAGACATGTGATTTATCTCATAGACTGATAACCACAAGGTAGCCTGATGATGGTGATGCTCACCGTCGCTCCGTACCACCACTGGGGTTGGAGAGCTGAACACTGTTGAGTTGGTCATCATGTTTCTCACTGCGCAGGTGTAGTTCCCGGCATCCGATGCTTCAACTTTGGCTATGTACAAGTTTCCCGTCTTCTGAGAAATGAAACGACGAGCATCCTGCTGCAGGAAGCTGCGCTGTCCATTGAAAACCCATGAATATTTGATCTCTGGAATTATGGGAACAGGACATGAAATGCAGATAGTGAGGCACCAAAGAAATAAACTTTCCAGTCACATTTCCAAAATACCCAGAACAGCAAGATCATTAATACACACACACACACACACACACACATAATTTAAGGACAAAAGTACGGGCCCACCCGCACATTACACTTAGAGCATAGCAGCTGCTCGGCCATGGCCACACATGCTACAAAGCTCCCGGCACACAGTGTTGGTGCTGATGTGAGTAACAGAGATGTGGTGTTCTGCAGTCATTGAGTCAGCATGGGATTGGCCCCTTTTAATCACTATAATAATGAATTATTAAAAGGTGTGGATGAATACTTTTGCTCTAAATAGTGTATCAGGAAATGAGAAATACATTTTATTTCTCTGTTGAACAAATATAAGATGACTTCAAAGGAGACGAGAGTTCAGAGCATTTATAGTTAAGATCAGCTGACCTTCTACTAGGATCCTGCTGCACAAATTTATGGCTGAGCAGTTTGTATAGTATACGTGGTGCATTTAACTCCAACAACAATAAGTCATCAACAATATTCCACAAAAATAGGGACTTTTTAGACATGTTTGACTTTTAATGAGGTTTTCTTTCATATAAATTATGTAAAAAAAAAAAAATGAGCCATTTGAAATTCTTTTATTATCATAAATTTGGGCACCGTAGTTTATTTTGAGTCGCTCCCACAAACAACAAACGTGCAGCTGCTGGGAACATTTCAGCGCCCATCTGACCATTTTTCTGCTTTTTAACTGAAAGTTTACGTGTGTGTTATTTTTTAAAGCTTTGTGCCGTCAGTAGGCTTGAAGCGACGTGGGACTGGGTGCTACGGAAAGGTTAGGTCACATGGGAAGCGCTGAGAGAGGGGCTGAGGTTGTGCTGACACATACGGCAAATACAACAGCCTCTCTGTTTTGACTTGGATCATTGAGTTGCTCAGCGAGGTTGTCATCACAGGGGAATCCAGCAGAAGAATGCAGGTTCGATAAAAGTTGAACCCAGCACTGGGACTTTTCTTTTTTTAAATATTGGTCAACCCTCTATCTATCAAAAATGTACAGAGTTGGTTAAAGTTCTTTGTTATGTGTTGTAAAAACACGGGAGGGTCATATTTTATTATCTTGGAGCATTTTTGTTTTAATTTGAAAGTTGAGTTTTGGGTTATTTTGGATGGCTTCATCGTTCCTGCCTTATCAGTTGAGCATGTGGTACAACGTACGAGTGCAAAGCACAAAGAAAAGCAAAAGTGAGAAGTGTCTGCAGGGAGTGTCGGATGAACTTTGCTTTTAGTGCAGCTCGCCTGTATCAGACACATGACATTCTGCAGTCGGCCCTTTTGACTGGGCAGATGGTAAAAAAAAAAAAAAATAGAAAAAAAAAGTCCCACTTGCTTTCCTTCAGGGAAAGCTGTGAATTAAAATCATTACAAGGAAAGTCAGGGCAGTAACTGACAGACCTTTCATGATTAGGGACTATCAGAGAGTGGGTCTGTTGAAGAGCTGCAGTCTCACAGCAACAGAGGACTTGCAGGCACATAATCTCATGTCCTCTGACAGAGTTTAACTCACAGAGCAGCTCCTTTTAGGCCACTTACCTATTGATTGCTCTGAAAAGCTTCAAATGTCTCCTCTTTTAATAAGGCGCATCAGTGTATTCCTCAAGTGGTGCATCAACAAGTATTATAGAAGCTTTGACATCATCTAAAGGCGGAGGGGAAGAAACACCATTTTTTTCCCCAACGTTTTTTTTTTCCCATTTTAAAAACACCTCCAGCTACTTTGGCGTTATCACGTCGTGCAAATCCCATCAAATGTTTCACTATGCTTCATTTAAGAGGAAAAATAAAGAAATGCAGTTTTTTTTTTTTTTTAAACAGGAAGGGAGGGAATGCTGGAGGGCAAATTGCTAAAGTGTGGATTCCCATGTGGCAGCAGGATTCAGTTGGAAACAGAGAGCGGAGAAAGGCTGGTATGCTGCCGTGAAATTGTGCTGGTGGGCATCGAATGGCTGCAGGAGTGTGGACCACTTTGAGGGTCTGCTAATCAGTAGCACACAGGCACACGAGCCGACTCACAGCTGTGCCGCGGGATAAACGCTCCCGTGGCCGCACCAGCCACCGGCAGCCTTTATTACCCAACAGATAACCTGCCCACATCCAGGAAGAAAAAAAAAGAGAAAAAAAATGACAGTCGGGGAAGTGGAGCACTGGAGACTTTATAGATGACAGCATGGTCACAGATCATATGGGCAAGAAAAGTGAGCTCAAGGTTAAGAAGTATGAGGCTATGAACTATAGATGAAGGCATGGGTCTGGGCAGGTAGAGCTGCGGCTGATCATAAAAAGTTCCCTGTCTGACAGATAAGGGGAAGTGAGTGGAAAACAGTATGTCACAGTTCTGAAGGAAGAGCTGCAGAAAGAGAAGGTGGGAAGGCATAAAAACAAAGAAGATGCCGCAGTGTTACAGCGAGATAATAAGCAGCCGAGTAAGGGAACAATAAAGATTGCTGAGGCAAGCAGGAGTGTGAAAGCGCAGCAGACAAAGAGTCAGGAAGGTGCGCTGTACCTCCGTAATGTGGCGGGGGTCCGCAGAGCAGAACCACGGCCTGACCCTCTCTCACCGACACCGTGTTCCTCGTCTTGCTGCTGAAGTTCTGCAGAACTGTTGAGTGCAAAACACACATCAATAACTTTTCAGGGTCTGACAGTTGTAATAACTTCTTTTATGTGCGAGCGACTACCGGGGGAAGGGCGTTTTAATCCTGCACAACATTTCCCAGTTTGTACATATTGCTTACAAGTCAACCCCAACAGCCCCCTGTTCATATCACGGCATGCACTAGAGACCAGGCAGAGGGTACACCAAAATGCTCCTCTCCAATCGCGCTTTAGAGATTACTTTCACCTTTAATTAAATGCTGCTGTGCTGCGTGAGACAATAAGCAGTGGGGAGACGTATCAATTCCAGCGTCAGAGAAATACCATCGAGTCCCGGGAGGGGAGCAAGCAAATATCAGCGGTTGTCAAACCAGAAATCAACTGATTAAAAGTCCCTCCAAATCAAGACGTGCGGGCTTCATTCCTTCATGCATTCCATCAGAGCTGCAGACTAGTGCGCAGAGGTAACACACTTACTGTAGCTGCTGTCATCCATGTATCACTAGTTTCTCTTTTTGTTTTGGTGCATTTACTTTTGATGTGTGATTTTTTTCCCCCAGGTTTCAAAAAGAACAGAAAAAAATTGATACTGTGCATTAATTAGGTTTTAAAAAACCATTAAAAAATGCAAACAAGAAATGCAATGTCACTATTTTACCAAAAACAGGAAATGCTAGACAAAAACAATCTCAGTATCTAAACAAGTAAGCGAAATAGAGACTGTCAATATTGCCTTTACCCTATCTGGTGGAAATATAGTAAGGGCACCAAGTTGTTTGTTTGCTTGTTTTAATACTCTTCACCCTTAGTGGCTGCAGTGAGCCTGTTATTGACTGCAGAGCTGTGGCGGGGCGTGGTCTGCGGCGCGGGAGGCGGACGTACCTGAGCGGCATCCGTGATCACGCCTCGCCGGCTTAAAACAGAATGAACTAGGTCCTGTTGTTGTTGTTGATGTGTGCAGCTCCGTGTTCAAGTTGACAGCCGCAATAATTAAGTCGCACTTTTCAGTGTGCAGCTTTTCAGTGTATGCGCGTATTATTATTAACGTAACTGCCGCAAATGTCTTTGTTCCGCCGTAAAAGTGATCCCTATTGAGAACCACCGCTCTAGACAATCTCTTTCAATCACAAGGTGACACACGTTGCCTGGTGTAAGGCAACCTGGCTTCCAACAATCACGGTCCGACTGCAATGAATCAACTCAACTCGCCTGCTGCACATCTCTTTGCAACAGTGGAATCAGTTGTTAACCAAGAGGCTGGATTTTGGTTATAATCCTTAAACAGAAAGGTTTCGAGCAGCTATGCAGTTAAATCACTGTCCTGTAGCAACTACGTCACTATTTGTTTCTAATATAAAATGTTTTGTTTAGTCTCTGAATCTAAGTATTTACTGCTGATTCTGTGTATGTGAATGACGACAGAGTTGTGATTTTTGCTGAGGTGATTGTTTTGGTCATAAACAGGCTCACTATCTTATTGCCAACCACTGTTTTAACTAGTGAGTGAGTATGAGGCTTCTTTTTCCAGTATGCCTCACCTCTACAACAAAAGTAAAGTTCACACCACACAATTTGTATCAGTGATTAATTATTAAAAAAGACCAGAACAGTCACAATATCATTTATCGATATGTACGGGATGTAAATATGTTTTATATGGAAGGTCACCCAGTGTAATTAACACATAGGATAAGCCCAGTTTCAACATGACAACTATCATCTAACTAGATTTACTAGCAAAGCATTAAGAGTGACGCGAGTATCAAAACTGGGATCAGATTTCATCCATCCATCTTCTGCCGCTTATCCGGGGCCGAGTCGCGGGGGCAGCAGCCCAAGCAGAGAAGCCCAGACCTCCCTCTCCCCAGCCACCTCCTCCATCTTATCCGGGGGAACGCCAAGGCGTTCCCAGGCCAGCCGAGAGATATAATCTCTCCAGCGTGTCCTGGGTCTGCCCCAGGGCCTCCTCCCGGTGGGACATGCCTGGAACACCTCACCCAGGAGGCACAGGAGGCATCCTTATCAGATGCCCGAACCACCTCAACTGGCTCCTTTCAATGTGGAGGAGCAGCGGCTCTACTCTGAGCTCCTCCCGGATGGCCGAACTTCTCACCCTATCTCTAAGGGAGAGTCCAGCCACCCTTCGGAGGAAGCCCATTTTTGCCGCTTGTATCCGCGATCTCGTTCTTTCGGTCACTACCCACAGCTCGTGACCATAGGTGAGGGTAGGGATGTAGATCGACCGGTAAATTGAGAGCTCAGATCAGATTGGATCCGGATATTGGATCAGATTTCAATAGTTCTGAATATCTTACCATTCAGATAAGGAAAAACAGCCATTATCTGTGTCCAGTATCTTGTTCTCGCCCAGAACAGAATACAGAATACATCTGGGGTTTAGACACCTGGCCTGACGAATATAAATTTTGTGTTCTGGGATTTTTCACCATCTCCTGACATTTTAAAGACCAAATAAATCAAATGATTAACCAGGGAAATTATAATAGAGATAAATGGAATTAATCATCGGTCGCAGCCCCACTCTAACTGTTTTGCATTCTGTTCAGTCACACATAATATCACACCGAGCCAAAGTGGGGTGGGGGAGTGGGATTTTTTTTTCCACTGCTGTGACAGTATGTGCATATTTAAAAAAAAAACACACAAAACAAACAAGAATCTACTCACATGCAAACTGGACTTTTGCCTCCCTGCTGACGACAGTCCCGAATGTGTTGGTGGCAATGCACTGATACACTCCTCTGTGATTGATGACATGAGGGTTACTGATCAACAGGTTCCCCTCTACGAGGCTGTAGTTTAGATCCGAGTCCGTGTTTATGTCTCGTCCATCTACCTTCCACCTGTGCAGACAGTAAATTACGCTGCTTTTCACCGAGAGACAACTTCTCGAGCCCGACTGTTTAGTCCTTCATTTGTTTTTGTGTGCCTTTCTTTTTTTTTTTGTATTGATTTTTTTAAACAGTCTTGATGAAGACTGAAGCATCAGTGAAAAGTAATGCTGGCCAGGAACACATTTCTTTCCTACTTTTCCAGAAAGCATCACACAAGGACACCAATGACTAAACACAAATAGTGAATGACTGCATTAAAATATAAATGGGTTCTGTAAATTTGATCCCACACGCTGTAGTCTCACTATGTAGATAAACAAAAAGCTGTCAAGCCACTCACCTATAACGCGGAGGTGGGTTCCCTTTTGCTTTGCAGTTAATAAACACCTGCTTATCATCAGTGCTCATTGGGAAAATACTGTCGCTCGGCTCCTGGGTGAAGACGGGACCGTGGCGTGTATTCTCTGCAGAGAGAGAGAGAAAAAGAAATGAAGGAAAATACAATGAGAAAAAAAAAAAACGCTCATTGCTCAGAAAACTGTGTGTGAACTTAACACCTATTATAATTAGCTGCCAACATGGCTCCTTGAGCAGATTCTGCATTTAATAAACGCTCTCGTGCACATGTCATGAGGCAGATAATACAATGTGATGAAAGAGCAATTAACCAAAGATAACCCTCAAGCATTTTGGCTAACTGACTGAGTTTTCCTTCCTCCTCTCCTGTCCTCATTGTTACACATCCACAGACGCAGTTATGACTGTGCACCACATAAATACATTTAAGTAACACATGGGTGACAATGTTATGCAACCTTTTTACACACAGCGATTCAAAGAAAATATACTGAATTATTATTGTTGCAAACACAGGTGGGTCTTTTATACATACTCATGCTAACAAATATTTGGACTCAAGGTCTGATTAGTTTATTAACTTCTGACGAGCAGTCAAAAAACAAAAAAAACCTCTCACACACACTTCTCTCTCTCTCCCTGATGAAAGTGTGGTATAGGACTTAGATCATAGAAAGGATGTAAATCTACTTCTCAAGCTTTGATTATTCCAAGGAAAGCAGTGTCCTCGGGAAAAATGGAGTCTTTGTAGACCAGGAGAGAAAGGTGAATCCATGAATCTATATAAAAACGTGTTTCACAGTGACCAAAGTCTGATGATGAAATGATGAAAAAAAATACTTTATTTATTCCATATTTAAGATTTTACTTTGTTGTAACAAGCTGAAATTATGATGAAATGTTTCTGCTACCATTACTACTACTACTACTACTTATAGTAGTACTACTTCTACTACTAATAATAATAATAATGAGAAGAAGAAGAAGAAAAAACATATCATGATTAGGGCTGGGACAACGCGTCGACGTAATCGATTACGTCGACGTAAAAAATTTGCGTCGATGCGTCGTCACTTTCAAAAAAACACATGGCGGCAGCGAGTAGCGGTAACATGTCGACTTAAACCACGCCCCCCGAACACGCAGTTCTACAGTATGGGGATATTTTAACCGAAAAGGAAGTGATTCAGTCTTTGCCGGCTTTGTAAGGTGGAAATGGCCGATCATAAAACGACCGTAAGTTTTCAGCTTTTTTACTAACGCTGGTTTTTACCCTTTAATTCATCCAGACACCCCCCACGTAGACACACACTCAGAGATAAACACCCAACCTCCGTAAATGCAAAACTAATTTAAGCTGCTTAGCAGTAACAT
>VURO01040258.1:0-11364 GCA_015108175.1 Pelvicachromis taeniatus
TAGCATGACGGAGTTTCTATACTGCTGGGCGGGTGCTATGATGTTACTAATAGTGAATTTTATTTTATGCTTAAGGTTAGTTTCTCAAACTCCTCAAACTCTTAACAAATTGTGCCAATCCTTACATGTTGCACCAGGCTGATTTATCATCACGAGTGGAGAAGTCTGTGACAGAGGAGACAGGAGAGCAGCAGAGAGAGATGCAAGAGCAGGAGAGAGAGAGCCAGGGCACAGATTACTTTGCTCGCCCTGAACCTGCCATATTACAAGCCTTCTTAGATTACCACCCACAGCAGAACACCAGCAGTGCAGTTGTATTGAGGGTGTTCAGCTGTAAAGATGGCACCAACAGGAAGTGGCTTACTTATTGCAAAGAACGCCATTTATTGTTCTGATTTGTGTCTGGCATTTATTACTCAACCAAGCAGTCTTTTTGTTTCTGCTATGTACTGTTTAAAATCCAGAATAGGGAGGATGGTGTAGGTGTAAGTTTACTAGATTGATACATATATACCAACAAGGCAGTGTACATCAAAGCGGTTGTTTTCATTCAAAGGCTTTATGGCTTATCCTATAATGCCTGGTGGGCCGGTCTCTAGTCAAAATGTTACCATAACACTGTTTAAAAAAAAACAAAAACAACAAAGACTTGAAAGGACTTGAAATTCCAAGTTTTGGACTTGGGACTTGACTTGAGGGATGTCCGTCTTGTCTTGAGACTTGACTCTGACTTGAGGATAAAGACTCGAGACTTACTTTAGACTTGCAAAACAGTGACTTGGGCCCACCTTTGCATGGAAGTTGCCCAAGCAGTCTACATGTGCTTTGTGGACTTGAAGAAGGCATTCGACCATGTCCCATGGAGTGTCCTGTGGGAAGTGCTTGGGGCGTATGGGGTGTCTGGCCCATTGCTATGGGCCATTTGATCCTTTAGCAACCGTTGCAAGAGCTTAGTCAGACTCTGCATACTGATGGTCTCCGCAAAGGCTGCCCTTTTTCACTGATTCAGTTCATAATTTTTAAGGACAGAATTTCTAGGTGTTGCCAAGCGAACACGGAAGGCTTTCACTTGGGTGGTCTCAGAATCTCATCTCTGCTTTTTGTGGATGATGTGGTTCTGTTGGCTTCTGTTGGCAGGTAATGCCATTCAGCTTGCACTGGAACTGTTTGTACCAGCGTATGAAGCAGTGGGAATGAGAATCAGCACCTCCATATCTGAGGCAATTGTCCTCAACCCAAGAAGGGTGGAGTGCCCACTCCGGGTTAGGGATGAGTTCCTGCCCCAAGTAGAGGAGTTTAAGTACCTTGGGGCCTTATTAACAATTGAGGAGAAAAGGGAACGGGAGATCGACAGACGGATTGGTGCTGTGGCTGTAATGATGCGGCCGCTGTACCGGTCTGTTGTGGTGAAGAGAGAACTGAGTGTGAAAGCAAAGCTCTCACCTATGGTCACAAGCTGTGGGTAATGACCAGAAGAACAAGATTGTAGAGCTTCTGCTCCTCCACATCGAAAGGAGCCAATTGAGGGGATTCAGGCATCTGACACAGGTGCCTCTTGGGTGAGATGTTTAGGGCATGCCCCATTAGGAGGAGGCCCCGGGGCAGACCCAAGACGTGCTGGAGGGATTATATCTCTCGGCGGGCCTGGGAACGTCTTGGCGATCCCCCTCTACAAGCTTGCGGAGGTGGCTGGGGAGCGGGAGCTCTGGACTTCTCTGTTTAGGCTGCTGCCCCCATGACCTAGTCCCAGATA
This sequence comes from Pelvicachromis taeniatus, assembly GCA_015108175.1. Lineage (NCBI taxonomy): Eukaryota > Metazoa > Chordata > Actinopteri > Cichliformes > Cichlidae > Pelvicachromis > Pelvicachromis taeniatus. The sequence continues at coordinate 1,754 of VURO01040258.1, forward strand.
AGCAAAAGAAGATGGATGGATTGATAACTCTGATTATCAATGATTTTCAAATTGCACATGTAAACCTGCACATATATAAATCTAAAATATGGAATATTTATCAAAAATAAATTGAAGTATTTTATTTCACTTAAAATATAAATAGATAAATATTGAACTATGACTCATTTCTATTAACCTATTTTGTATCATACCTTTTTAGGTTTTTTTTTTTACAAAAGTAGTTGTTATCCACTGTACATGTTGCTTCTGATATAGTATGCAACATATTATTTTAATTCAAACAACAAACAAATATTGGTATGTTTAATTTAATCATTTGTAGTTTTCCAGTCAAAACATTTTTTTGAGGTGTCACAGTTAGTTGTTTTACACTTCATAAGAAACTGCACCAGTTCCCTGAGGTTTATGTTGGGTCTCTTCACAACCGTTAGATTCCACTAATTTTCTGTTGGATTGAGATCAGGACTCACTCAAACTAATCCACAATGGTTAATTTTACCCCCTGTCTAGTCATGAGAACTGAGGAAAAAAAACACTTGCTTTCTCTTTAGCTCTTTGAATCTCATAACTTTGCTCTTCTCCCAGTGAAAGAGCAACACAACAGACTGTCTGTATCACATTTTTGTATACTGCCACCCACTGACAACAGAGCTTTCTGCAGGTAGAAGGGACAGCCCAGATTGTAAGTGGACTGTGGATGTGCTACCCATAGTGCTCTCTGATACTTGGAAGAATGTTTTGATCAAGAAAAGGTTTATAATCTTCTGATTTTATGGTACCTTGCACAGATAGAAAACACCTTTTGCTGAGCAGCACATAAGATAAAATTTATATTACATTTCCTTGTTTTTTTTTTAGTAGGAATGCTGTTTAGTTCATTGAAATTTCTTTTTTCCACATACTCTACTGTGTAAAGCTGTTATGACTCAAAAAAGCTCTAATTGTGTTTTAACTGGATTATTCTTTTGCAAAAGGATATTTTCCCCAAACCTTCCCCCAGCACAGCATTTTTAAATTTACCAGACTCATGAATTACTGATCATTCAAGACTTCCCAGTATATGTTTGTTCTATGAATATACATACATTTACAGTGCTGTGACAAAGTATTTGCTCCCTTCCTGATTTATTCGTTTTTTAAAATATATTTCTCACAGTTGAATGGTACAGCTCATCAAACAAATTTGAATATTAAACAAAGAGTTCTTATTATTTGAGTAATTCATAACAGGGTATTGCTATAGAGAAATGGAGCTCAGCTTTTCAGATGAATGTAGTTAGTCATAGTTTGTTTTTTCACAATTTTATCATAGGAAAATCACAGGTAGGTTTGGATAGCTTTTTTCCCGTAATAAATGAAATCATCATTTCAGAATTGTATTTTGTATTCTATGTATTTTGAGTTACTTTTTTGTCTAATAGGAAAAAATATTTGATCTGAAACATGAAAGTATGAGAAATATGCCCAAAAAAAGTGGGGAAAGGGGGGGGAGGACAAATACTTATTGTATTTGTATATGTTAAAAGGAAGTTCAGAAAGTTTGAATTATATGCTATTTTAGTACTTGATGTCAAAACACTGTTGCAATATTTTATGGGTATAGTGATATAGGTAGTTTCTCTTGTGTTTTTACACTGAACAAAAATATAAACGCAACACTTTTGTTTTTGCTCCCATTTAAGTTCATGAGCTGAACTTAAATGTGAAAATCTGAAAGTTTTTCTACGTACACAACAGACCCATGATTCAAATATTGTTCACAAATCTGTCTAAATCCGTGTTAGCGAGCACTTCTCCTTTGCCGAGATAATCCATCCCACCTCACAGGTGTGGCACGTCAAGGTGCTCATTAGACAATATGAATATTGCACAGGTGTGCCTTAGACTGCCCACAATAAAAGGCCACCCTGAAATGTGCACAATTTTGCCTTGGGGCCGGTGTTCATTGAGGAAAACTAGTCAGTATCTGGTGTGGCCATCATTTTCCTCACGCAGGGCAACACCTCTCCGTTGCATAGAGTTGATCAGGTTGTGGCCTATGGAATGTTGGTCCACTCCTCTTCAATAGCTGCGCGAAGTTGCTGAATATTGGCAGGAACTGGAACACGCTGTTGTATACACCGATCCAGAGCATCCCAAACATGCTCAATGGGTGACATGTCTGGTGAGTATGCTGGCCATGCAAGAACTGGGATGTTTTCAGCTTCCAGGAATTGTGTACAGATCCGTGCAATATGGGGCCGTGCGTTATCATGCTGCAACATGAGGTGATGGTTGTGGATGAATGGCACAACAATGAGCCTCAGGATCTCGTCACGGTACCTCTGTGCATTGAGAATGCCATCAATGAAATGCACCGGTGTTCGTTGTCCATAACATACGCCTGCCCATACTATGACCCCACTGCCACCATGGGCCACTCGATCCACAACATTGACATCAGCAAACCGCTCACCCACACAACGCCACACACGCTGTCTGCCATCTGCCCTAAACAGTGAAAACCGGAACTCATTTGTGAACAGAACGCCTCTCCAACGTGCCAAACGCCATCGCATGTGAGTGTTTGCCCACTCAAGTTGGTTACGACGACGAACTGCCAGTCAGGTCCAGAACCCGATGAGGAAGACGAGCATGCAGATGAGCTTTTGAGACGGTTTCTGGCAGTTTGTGCTGAAATTCTTTGGTTATGCAAACCAATTGTTGCTGCAGCTGTCCGGGTGGCTGGTCTCAGGCGATCCTGGAGGTGAACATGCTGGATGTGACGGTCCTGGGCTGGTGTGGTTTCACAAGGTCTTCGGTTGTGAGGCCGGTTGGCTGTACTGCCAAATTCTCTGAAACGCCTTTGGAGACGGCTTATGGTGGAGAAATGAACATTCATTTCACGGGCAACAGCTCTGGTAGACATTCCTGCAGTCAGCATGCCAATTGCACACTCCCTCAGAGGTTGTGACATCTGTGGCATTGTGCTGTTTGATCAAACTGCACATTTCAGGGTGGCCTTTTATTGTGGGCAGTCTAAGGCACACCTGTGCAATATTCATGCTGTTTAATCAGCACCTTGACATGCCACACCTGTGAGGTGGGATGGATTATTTCGGTAAAGGAGAAGTGCTCACTAACACACATGTAGACAGATTTGTGAACAATATTTGAGAGTCATGGGTCTGTTGTGTATGTAGAAAAACTTTCAGATCTTTAAGTTCAGCTCATGAAAAATGGGAGCAAAAACAAAAGTGTTTATATTTTTGTTCAGTGTTTTATGCTTTCTTTCCTTTTGAAAGGTTTTTTTTAAGGATTGGATGATACCACATGTCATACCACATATGAAAGTGTTTGTTTTTTCAGTCATGAAAAAGGGTAAGAGAAAAAAAAATTTTTTCAACTGACCCAAATTTGCTTCATAACTTGTTTTGCATATCTTTTGGTTTCAGTCGGCTCAGAACCTGGCTCAGATCAGTGACCTTCAAGCCCAGCTTGAGGATGCCCTAAAGGAGAAGCAGGAGATTCAAGAGAAGGTAGATGATGACTTTTTGTTCTTGGCATAAAAATGGTGGCATTGTCAGCCAGGTAACGCTAAGAGCACAGAAAATGGGAATGGTAAATAATAAATGGACTAGTTCTTGTATCAAGTAGAGCAACATTTTTGCTTTACTTGAGCACTCAAGTGCTTTATACACATGCCTCATTCACCTCTTTACATCCATTCATGCTACCTCAGTACTTTCTATCTAACATTTATATACATTCACATTCTCATGGATCTCTTGGAGAGCAGCTTGGAGTTCAGTATCGTGACCAAGAATACTTTGGCATGAAAACCACAAACCTTCTGATTAGTAGATAACCCTCCCAAAAGTGAGAAAAGATGGGAAAGGAGTAGTGTAATAAAAAACAAAAAACAGGGGGCTAGAGTAAACAAACTGGAATTCAATCCTGGCATCATTACAAATAGAGCTTACCACTGATGCTGAGAAACTAATTGGAAAACTATGTTTACACTATTATTCAGTTTGAATTCATTAATCATCACCAAAGCAGACATACCACCTAAACACTCAGAGAAATCTGATGGTTAAAAAAAAAATCTAAATTTTGAATTGGAGCATCTTTAAAAGTCTAATGTGAACAATTTAGGTGGATCTGTTAGGGAGATATTTCATCTTCCAGAGGACTCCATTAGGTCTTTATGGTTAGCTAAGTTTTGCAGCTCTCACTTAAATATGGATAGCTTAATTCAAACAGTGGGTTGCTTTACCTTTTATGTAAGGTAATACAACCAGTGTAAAACTAGGAAAATCTTACCACCAAATCATTTTTATGTATCCTATTGTGTGCTTTGATACATCCATGAGAGCGTTCTCTTTCTAAATGAAGCCGGTTTATCTCACTTTCCCGTCATGTTGTGGTTGCCACCAATTTTCTTGACATTCTGCAGTAATTAGACCATTTCCTTCTGCCTAAGAGCTCAGAATAGAAACTGTGAGCACTCTGTATGATGATCCTGTGACAATGGTAGTTTGTACAGTAGACCCTCTGCTTTCCTGACACTGAAAGTTTCTACAGTTTCTGCTACTGCAGTTCAACGAAAAATCTCATTTACAGAACTTGATTAATGTGTTCCTCTCCTCACCCCATTTCCTTTGCTTTTGCAGCATTCTCTTGACAAATACAATCCTTAACATAACTAGCAAAAATACGACCACGACCCTACAGGAGGTTTTTGCCAGGCCTGCAGAATTTATTTGCTTTGTTCAAGTATAGAAATACAGAGATAGGTGTTAATTTATCATGTTATGTTTTTTCTAGCTTCATTGTATCACTGTATGTAGTCAGATGACAAAAACAAATGTTGATAAACACCAAACAAATAATAAATAAATGCATTTATTGTTGTTAGTTTTTGCAAGCTACATATTCTTTGACAAAATAATCAATTACTAATCAATAATAATTAGACTTATTGACATATATAAATGAGAACACGAAGTGGCACTGCGCTAAAAATAGTTTAACATAATGTATTTAGAAACATACATGTATCATAATAACATACATGTAACACATAGCATCGCCATTCATTTTGACATTACGCCAAACATAACATGTAGAATGTATAAGAGGACAATTCACAAACGCACTAGAACATACATGTAATGGTGTTCATTTTCAGGTCATCTACAGCAGATCATATATATATATAACTGCAAGCAGTTAAGTGTTGTAAAAACAATTCTGAAAAGGCATATAGATATTTATATTCCTTGTACCCAAGGCAGTTTGTATAGCAACTTTTATCCAAACTAGTTAAGGAAAAGAGATATATACATACACTATGATCATTATACTAAGATGCGTGTGTCATTCACGCAGCATTGACACGGGCAATAGGTGACACAGCTGGCCATCTTGGTTTCCATACTGAGGCAAGCACTGCTGTCATCCTTGTAGTGACTACAGCTGCATGATCTTTTTTTCTTCATCAGACACATCAATTGAACCCAAATAAATGGAGAGGGAAATATGTGAACCTGTATGCATTGTTAGGTTAATCTGTTAAGAGGGAGAAAAGTGAAAATGGGACTTTGCTGTTTTGGGGATATTTTTGTTTTCATTTAGGTTTAGTTTCAGTTGCTGTAGTTTCTAATATTTTTTCACTGAAGTTAAAAAAGGTAATTTCAGTGTTGGTTTTAGTGTGTTTGTGTTTACTGTACCATGAAAAGCATTGATCAGAGATCATATTTAAAGAGTTTGGAACAGGTATTATAAAATGAACACTTGGTGACTTATTGAGACACCGAGACATTCTCTGCTCAAAGTACCAAGCATCCTCAAGATGGTTTTGGGTTTTATAAAAAGAAGAAAAAGAAAAAAATAAATTGGCAAGATGAACAAGAAAACATTTTCTGTAAAGATTAATAGTTTGTTACCGTATTTTCCGGACTACAAGGCGCACCTGAATATTAGCCGCACAACTTGAAATTACGAAAAAATCCTATTTTGTTCATACATTAGCCACACCGGACTAAAAGCCGCAGGTGTTTTAATCTTTAATTATCATATGTAAGAGAATATACACAAAGGGGATTGTCAGGAAAGGGATGACTGTTTTGGAACACATTCTTTTTATTATGGGACACCGCCCCATGAAAACCCATGCCGTGCGACGTGCAGACATCTGAGCCCCGCGAGGTGGGCCGCGCACCGCGCTTCTGGCGGCTGAGAGGGGAGGGCAATGGAGCGACTGCTCCACCAGCCCCGGCGCAAGCCCAGCCCTGCTTCACACCCCAGCCCGACCGACCCAGCCCTTAGAGCCAATCCTTATCCTGAAGTTACGGATCTGACTTGCCGACTTCCCTTAGCTGCCTTGTTCTAACATGCCAGAGGCTGTTCACCTTGGAGACCTGCTCCGGATATGGTTACAGGGCCAGTGAGAGCCAGCTTGCTAATCTAGTCTCTTTTTCGCGTTAATTCGTACGGCACTACAACTACCGCCAGGCAAAATGGCGGAACAAACCAAACCAAAATCCTCTTACGATGTCACAAAAATCATGAAAAATCCTTAGAAAAGCCATACTGGACAATAAGCTGCAGGGTTCAAAGCTTGTGCAAAAAGTAGCTGCTTATAGTCCGGAAATTACGGTATTTAGTGTTTTAACTTGTAGTTTTAATTTCAGGTAGATTCAGAAAAATCTTAAGGCTTTAAAAAAACAGATGCTTGAGGCGCAGTTTTAGCAGGATAATAAAGACAGTGTTGAGAATGTTTAATACCTAGAGCTCGGTGTGTCTCCATAGCCAACAAAGTTATAAATTAAAATAGTTGTTACATTTTTGGAATTTAAAGAATTAAAGAATACTTTAATAAGAAAGCAGAGGGTTAGACATTGTGTCACACTAAATAATAACATCAGCACATCTACATTTGTGTCTTAGATGCAAGCCCTCCAGAGCCAGATGGAGTTCCAGGAGCAGTCCATGGTGGAGAAATCCCTTGTCAGCCGGCAGGAAGCCAAGAATCGTGAGCTTGAGACCAAGCTGGAGTTTGAGAAGACCCAAGTCAAACGGCTAGAGGTAAGAGCTAAACACAGGTTGGGTGCTGCTGGCATTGGTAAGCATTTTTGAGAGGCTGGTGGGAGCATGAAAGATCCAAGTAACGTCCGAAAGAAACTGTAGAAACAGAAAACGGTCACCTTATGAACGTATTACCCTCCAAACTACCAGTGTTGTTCTAAATCATATCACCTGTGATAATACTTATATATAACAATGTAATGAGCAGCATGGTGATGCTTATATAGCACTGTTGCTTCACTACTCTGTGGAGTTTGCATGTTCTCTGCTGCTCTACATGGGTTCCCTCCGAGTAAGCCAATCTTCCTCCCACAGTCCATACAGTTAGTGGTGTTAGGTTAATTGATGACTCTAAATTGACTGTAGGTGTGACAGTTTGTCTGTTAGCTCTGCAACAGATTAGTAACCTGTTCAGGGTATACCTTTGCTACATGCCCTGTGGCAGCTGGGCCACAGGGCTTGATGAGTGTATTTTTGCTAAGTTCCCTAGTCCATGTTACTATGAGAAAAGGCATGTCTGAGGACAAGAGTTACTTGACAGCCCTTTAGTACCTAAAAGCATCAGCATATGCTGATCCTGCAGTGGTCAGCCTGTCAGTCAGCTGCCTTGTTTCCAGCAGTCAGCCATTTGGTCAGTTTTTGTCTCAGTCTGCATGTATGCAAATATCCCAAGAGGTGTCACTAAAAGATCTTTTTTTTTACGCCGTGAATGATTTAGGGCTACTAAAATATTTCTCTCAGGATTCAGGACCACTTAGTGATTGCTTGGGGGTGTCTAATGGAATAGATGACTTTAACACGAGGCCCTAAAGATTTATACAGTGCATCTGGAAAGTATTAACAGCGCTTCTCTTGTTTCACATTTTGTCTTGTTACAGCCTTATTCCAAAATGGATGAATTTCATTTTTCAACTCAAAATGTTACACACAATTCTCTATGATGGCAAAGTAAAAAAAAAAAAAAGTTTGCTTGCAATTCTTCCAAATTTATTTAAATAAAAAACAAAAATATAACATATATATTCATATGTTATATACTTTGTTGAAACACCTTTGGCAGCAATTAGAGCCTAACTTCTTCTTTTTTTTAATCTAATATGAGGATTCCACCAGCAGTAAGCTAGCAAATGATAATGCTACACTACAAACAATAGCAGACAACCTAAAGAACGATTCAGTAACCTGAAAATTATTTGAATTCTGGGAGGTATGTTACAAGACAAACCTACTGATTTCATAGCCTACTACTGCCTGCTTGAGCTGTTCAGCAACAATAAATAAACAAGAGGATTATTAGGGAAGTGGAGATAGCTGGGAACAGAGCATGAACGAATCAGGAACAATGAGACAGAAGAAGCAAAACTGAACATAATGCATGCAGGACAAGGGACTATCAAAATAAAGCTGAAGGAAGTAGCAAACACTGAGTTCAGGACTAACACATATGAATTTGACATAGACAAAAGGTAAACATGAAGACAAGACATGAATTAACTTATACAAGAGACTGACACAAGAGGATGTATTACACGAGGGGAACTATTGTAGATCTTCCAATAGTAGCCCCGGCATTTATTCAAGTGTTTAAAAGAGACCGGCGGTTGTTGGAGACCGGCTTTTATTCCCGTCTCAGACGGAATGGTGATGGGTAAACGGAGTTCTTTTGGCAGTAAAATATGGTATGGTACCATATTTACGTCCACAAAATGTAGGCAACAACAGTGGATGAACATTTCAGGATTTAACGAAATTATCAGTACAGCAGTACGGTATTATTAAAGCAGTATACAGTATTTCCGTAATCATGAAAAACAGCTACAGTAGGCGTCTTGCCAATGATGCCACCAACACTGGCCCAGGGAGATATTAATGGTTTCATCTCTCACTGTCTGATTTTTATTTTAGCAAGCCAAAATGCATTGTGGTTTCTGGATTACTGTACAAGCCACCTGTAATACGTACCGACATCTAGGCCTCTGGAATGATGATAAATTCTTTAACAAACTTTTCTTATCAATAACTTGCTCTTGTTGTCCAAGATTTTTTGGTACATGGCCCCATCCATTAACTGTTCAATGTGGTGTCAGCCTTTACATCAAACCAGTCAAAAACCATATATCCACTTCTGTGCTTAACTGTGGGCACAGTGGTTTTTGGGTCATACTCAGCATTTCTCTTCCTCCAAACACAGTGGGCCAAGTTGAAGCCGTTTCTTCTGACCCTGACACGGTTTCCCAAGCCTTCCCTGAATCATTAGATGTTCACTGGCAAACGTAAGATGGGCTTGTATATTTGTCTTCTGAAGAAAGGAGACCTTGCCAGTGCTTCAAGATTGTAATCAATCACAAGCATATTGTGTTACCAATGGTGTTCTTGGTGACAGTGGTCCCAGGTGCCACTGATTATTAACAAGCGCCTGTTGATCTTTCTTTGACCTTTCTCCTTATTTTCATCATCATCCCATGAGTCACGATTATGACATGCTCTAAAGAAACTAAAAAAAAAAAAATAAAAAAAAAAATTAATAAAAAGGAAAT
>VURO01040259.1:8663-21743 GCA_015108175.1 Pelvicachromis taeniatus
AATAAATAAAAAAATAAAAAAAATTATATTTTATATATATATATATATATATATATATATATATATATATATATATATATATATATATATATATATATATATAATCGACATTATTTCTGAGAGCGTTATGCTACTGTTAGCTATATCCACAGTAAGGCAGGTGGTGACGGTTAAAGCCAGCTCGTGTTTTGCCCAAGTGCTTGACAATTAACGTTAGCCTATGCTAGTGCTCGCTAGCAGAGCACCCAGCCCTTCATTGAGTTGGGGACATACAAACGGCTGCTGATAGTGCATGTTAACAGTGCTAACAAAGATGCGACCGTTTGTCTCCTCTGTGCAACACACTAAAAGCACTGTCAAAAGCTTGTTAAACATACCTGTTACTGCTAACGGATGTCAAAATTCCCGAAATCTCTGAGAAGAAGGGACCGACGGCTAACTTCCGACGTCGTACAAGCACCCGGTAACTGCTACTGTAGCGGGCAAACCACCTCCTCCTCCGCCTCTTCCTCCTCGCGGGTGTACTACATTGATGCTCTGAGCTGAGGTTGCCTTTAAGGACTGTCGTAAATTTCTCGACTAAGCTTTGGGAGTAACGCCCATCATACCTGAGCGATGAGGCAAAGCAAATCTTCTTTAAAAAATGCCGAGAGTAGTTTTTGTGAAATGTTAACGTTTTTAACGTGTGGATAGTTTGTATTACGTGGCACAACTTTCCTTGTTTTTACACAATAATAAAACAGAGCTTTTCTTTTTCTCTGTTCGATATTTGAGCAAAGCAGTGAAGGACTCTTACACATATTTCTGAAAAATATTGACTCAAGTTGACCAGATTTTTCTAAAGGTTAGCTTAAATTGAAAAAAATGTGACTATAAGCTCCATCAAACTTACCTTGAGTAGTCTAACTTCAAAAGGTCACGAGAAGCTTTAATATTATTGTTGTTTGAGATTAATGACCCTTAATAGGTCCATATAATTACTGTATAAGACATTACACATCCCGTTTGTGTGAGAGTGTGTAATGGAAGATGAAAGAAAAAGGTACCTAGAAGTAACAGACACTTTTTTTTTTTTACACAGGAACTGAACAGACACACATATGAATTTAGGGTTTATTACTGTAACCATAACAATAAGGTGGATCTCTCTTTATTTTAACCATCAATTCAATCATAATTGTTCTTTTTAATCACAGGCAATAGTTATAATAGTGCACTTTTTATATTTAAATTATGATACAGACATTTCTTTTTTTTTTTAAACACCTTATTCTACTGACCCTTATGGATGGAGAATAGTTTACAATCTTAGCCAGCGTTGGGTCAATGAAAAGTGAAGGTGACGTGAAAGATGAAACTGATGACTGGTGAGCAATCTGTGTTTAGGACTGTGAGGCAAACAACTCCATACAGTTTCTCTTCTTGTGACGATGGGAACACAACAGAGGTGAGGAAGCAGGACAGTTGGGTCAAACAAACAAGGCATTAACGCAAGGGATAAAGCCAACAAGCAAGCATTTGATGTGCTCGTGTGTGTTTGTGACAGAGAAAACATAGGCCTGTTAGGGTTTGGCTGTGTTGGTTAGTTAAAATCACTGGGTCAGTCCACAATCCACACGTAACTACCTCAAAATGTATCCGCCGCAAAGTGCTCAGCCCATTCTCATTCAGTCCCCACCTACCCGTCTCGCACACATATACCAGTTACCAGAGATCAGCATGAGTCACAGAGAAGCAGAATACAGTGGGGACCACTGAGCTTTTGCTCAGATGAGAGCAACTGCTGAGATGAGAGCAACTGCGGCTATCGAGAAAAATAAATAAATGACATGAATAGGAACGGGTTTCTTGGGTTTGTTATTGACACATTTTGTTGGCATGAAATCTAGTTTATAATACAAATACATAACAAAAACCCCCATAAATAAATAAATAAGCAATAGACAGATAGATCGACAAATTGGAAAAAATGGCATTAAAATAATAAAGTGTAGCACTGTGTGTCTCTCTGAAATCCTTCTGCACTCTTGTTGCATATTGCACTGTATGGAAGACTGTGATGAACATCGACTAGTCTGATAGAGTACTGGAGTAATATATGTGACTGCCTCGAGTTGCTACGTCTGCTTGCAGAATGGCGACTCTCAGTGATGAGCGAGGGTGCGGCGATGAATACTTGGCTTGTTGGTGAACACTGAAATAACGAGCGTTGGGTTAGGAAGTCCTGTTCAACAAGGAGCTGACGTCTTTTTTAAAGTCCAGCATCATGAATACGTCCCATTGATGAATGTGTATCTTCTTTTTTTTGTTTGTTTGTTTGCTTTATTTTGATGTGAGTCAGTATATGAATACTATGGCAACAGGAGACAAAGCTTGACGAGAAAGGCGGTTTCTGTATGATCCACAGGCCGGTGATGCTCTTCTCATTCAATCTGGGCGCACACAGCTGTGATGAGGTTCATGAAGCTAATCACGGATAGTGACAACAAAACAAAAAAAAAAGCTTTCATATATTACTGTTCATATTTCTGTTCAAACACTTTTCTTCAGAGCAACGAGGGTCCAATGCAAAAATGTCAGAAGCATTGTTTCATATTGTCTCTGAGTAAAAAGCAAATACAAAAGAATCGAAACACTTAACTCTGAATGAATGCCTGTCGGAAAAGCAGCTTCCACTGTCAAACACTGTGTGGAGTGTCTCAGTTGCTGTCTTTACTGTGATCACTGTGCTACTGACATCCTCAAAACAAACGTGTAGACAGAAATAAAAACTAAATAAAAAAATATCATTTTTTTGTTCACATTCACTTACTTAGCTTACTTTGTTGGTTTTCTTTACCTTAGGAGGAGACACTGCTGGAGAAAAACAGGACCTTCACTGAGCTCATCGCCACTCACAGGGGCGGCAGCAGGGTGCTAACTCTTTAGGATTCTTCTGCTGAGATGCATTTATATTTCTTTTTAGTATGGGTGGGTTTACATGTTGCTTGATAGTGATATGAGCGCACTGATTCATTTTAGGAGTAATCTCGAGAACCATCACAAGATTGTTATTTCTTTTTTTCCAATATTTTTTTGGTGTTGGATACTGTATAACGATGATATGGTAGACTAGCCTATCTGATCGTATCAGCATCCTTGACCAGGCTGATTTGCTAACTGGCATGCACATTAGCACTTCAAAATTCCTAGTTTGATCTGTGAAGCTGTATCTATGATGAATACCAAACTGCTCATTCACGTATTGTTATTATTTGTTTCATTAAAGGGCGGTTTGTTAACACTTCTTTTTCATTTAAGGGTAGGAATCCTGGTGATCGTAAGATCCGTAGAATCTCGAGTTGGAAAAAATGTGCACGATGGGGAGGAAAAAGGCTCAGTCCTTGCTCTGTGGTCAAGCACCTTCAGTAACTTAGACAAGGAAGAATAGGAGTAGCTCATGGCTTGCAGGGATACTTGGAGATCAAATTACAGTCTTCTTTCTGGTGCAGTTCAGGCATCCTGCTGCGTGGTCTAACTTTCTATCCTACGGTTGGGATTGGGTTCCGTTGGAGGACAGCAGTCGGGTTCTCTCTTTGGCCGAGCCTCTGCGCTGCAGAACTCCCCCACTGCCTCCTATGCCTCCGCCATCTGCTCGGTCACCCCACTCGCACCTGTCGCCCCCACCCTCGGAGCGTCTCGAGTTTTGGCGGGTGGGGGTCCCGTGGGGCCGGCCGTTCTTCTCATCTGGGAAGGGATCGGGAGAAGAGAAAGGGAAAGTCACTCTGAATGTATACAATCCAGAGGCTCCACGGGTTGGTGGCAGAAATGCAGGTGTGAATGAAAGGACCTGATGAAGGTGGCAGCTATTGTTCCATCCTCTGCCTCGCTCACTATAGTCTAGGAAGTGTGAATCATGCAAAGCTATTATAGTCATCTCCAAGAACAGATATGGAGCTGGAAATTAGCTGGAAAGACTAAAAGTGAAAAAGGGGGAATTAATACAGCAGTGTATGGCAAAGTACTGCGTGGTAAAGCAATCTTACCAGATAGGGCTGACACCAATGGGTGATCATGGGAGCTGAGAAGCTGCGCTTGAATCGTTTCCACCACCCGTCTGAACCTGCGACTCGGACCTGAAGTCGAGTCACACACATTTAACTCAGGGTAGGTACTGTTCCAAAATAATATGATCTGTCACCTGATTTTTATTATACATCCAAAGTTATTTTTTGAGAAAAACCCTCAATTTAGTAAAAACAAACCAAACTTCTCAGATGAATGAGAACCTAGTCTCAACTTAATAATACTGTCCAAAAACATAAGCATTTCAGGAAGTGTTGAGTATTATAACTATACAGTTTACTTATTAACCCTCTTAAACCTCTTTATTTATTAAACTTCATCTTGCTATAACTTTACTTGCTGACACAAGTATTATTGATTTTTTTCATATAACTTTTCAAAGCAGGAAGCTGTTCAGCAGATTTCCAAAAATTAAGATTTTTTTCAAGGAGAAACATAGTTTTGTCACAAAGTTTAACGTTTCAATTCACCATTAAGGGAGTTTAGCATCTGCTTTACTTGCCTGATATGAGGGTGAATGTCACGCTGTAAATTCCTGTCTCCCTCCTGCCCTCCCTCTCGTTTCTCTCCCTGTCCCGCTCCCTCTCGCCCTCGGAAAAGGCAATGTCCACCTGGAACTTGACGGGCTTCTGGAAGACGGAGGGACCGCCGGAGGATTTGTATTCGGCTCGGAAGCTGGTCTGTGAGAGGACGCTGTGACTGAGGGATGGGATCTGTGTGGTGGGGAGACAGAGAAGAAGCAGAGAGACCGACAGACTTACGAGGCGGGAGAGGTATGGGGACCGACGTGAGTATAGGGAGACAAAGGGTGAGGGTGAGGAGAGGAGAGAGAAAGAGTGAGCCATTGGTGAAAGCAAAGTGATCCATCTACATGCCACGAGTGAGCAAGATCAAATAAAGATTAAACAAAGAGAAATAAAGAGAAAACTGAAATAATGAGAGAAATGGAGTGTGTACAGTATGAGAGTGCAAGTCAGATCCAGCCAGAGCCATGCTTTGATCGCGAGAGGCGTGAAGGACAGACCACGTCAGACACTCACAGACAGGAAGGCGTGGACAATATCAGCTTTGACAGAACTCAGCGGTTTGTCTCTGATCACCACGAAGATCTGCTCCTCTTTCTCCAAGCCGATGAAATTCCCAAACCACGATTTCTTAGCTAGCCTGGTAGCCAGACAAAAGAAATACACAGCATGAGGAGACACAGACAGCGCAAACAAACGGCTTTATACTGTGAAAAAAGGACACCTCAACAAATATTGATCTCCAGGAGCTGGGACTCACTCAGGACTGGATTCTGGCGTTAGGCTGGACATATCCTCTGATGTAGGAACTGAGAGAGATGAAATACACAAAAAAATTCAGCAATCAACGTTTGACAAGATGGGAGCAAAAGGAAAAACTTATAGATAATCCTCAGCCAAGTGAAAGCTGAAAAAGGAAATCAGTGTATTAGAAGGAATTAAATCTTTTGAAGCCATAACGCTATGCACTACAAGCATAACTCTCATAAAATATTAGAGTAAACATACAGGACTGACCCTGCAATTTACGCCGATGGAATCTTGGTGAGCCCAGGAGGTTGTTCTTGAAAGAATTGAGGCGAGTCCTCCAATGGGCAGAGCTGCTGGCTGCCATGCCGCTTCCACCTCCTGGACTTGAGGGTGGGGTCAGCGAAAGTGAGCCCACCCCTCCCCCTCCTTCTGCCCGCGAGGAGGATGAGGACGAGGAAGAGGAGGGCGGGGTGGAGGAGGGGTGGTGAGGATGGTGAACAGGGGTGCCCAAGGGTGTGGGCAACGGAGAGCCCTGGGGGGTGACCTGCGGCACAGAGTGGGCAGAGTTTGGGTAGAAGCTCTTAGTCACTGACTTTAGGACAGAAGAGGAAGGGAAGAAGAAACGGGGGATGGGTGACAGGAGTGGGGAAGGGGAGGGCGAGCGGGAGGTTGGGTTTTGCAGAGGCAAGGATTTGATGGGCTGCAGGTGGGGTCGGTTGGCGGGTCCCTTGGTGGGCAAGGTCTGGGTCTTTGGGTTTGGGGGAGCTTTGGGCTTGTCATGAGCCCGTGCTGAGCGAGGAGTGGTGGTGCTTCCCTGTTTGGACTCCTTTGTGAGTGGGGAAGCGGTGGCAGAGGTGACATCTGATTGGCTGAAAGTGAAGACGGGGCTCTGATAGGACTGGTGGGGGTAGGGGGGTTGTCAGGGTGAGAGACATGGAAACAAGAAAGAGAAGGGATGGAAAATGGAGAAAGGATGGAAATGAATATCATGCTTAATGACAGAAGAGTGCATCTTGTGAGGAGTGAAAGTGCCGAATGCAGTACTAAGTGCTGATCATAAAATCTTTCGTTTAGTTCCTTTCAGTCTTTAGTATGCGCCCTTTAAATCTATTGAAAGTGAGGGTTTCGTGATAGTTGTGGTAGCGGCAAGGTTAAGAATGCAGTAACAGAGGACAGTGGCAGTGAAGGTGTTACTATAGAGTAATTGCTGCCAATTAAGGTTTTTTATTACCCTTTAGGGACTGTTTTATACAGTTTTGAGCATGATCAAACCATTAATTATCCAATAAAGCAGCTAATTAAGCTGTCAAATTGTGCAAATGATCATGTATAAAACTAGCTCATGCATGAGGAGGAAGAAAAGTGACATGAAGACAGAAAACAAATGCAAACCTCCTGTTGGATGAGACAATTAATTTAAAGGACCTGTGTTGTAATGATGTGTAAAAATGACTGAGAAGACTGTTACAAAGATATTTAAGGGGGTTGCAAGGAGTGAATATTTGTTTGTTTTTTAAAGCAGCATCATGTAGAGACCGACATCAGCAAAAAACAATGCATTGTTATGTACTGAATCAATAGTTGGCAAACGAGTAATGTTGAATTGAAGTAAACTAAATTACTGCCCAGTCTGTCAACAATATCTCTGAAGTTCCAATCCACCGTTGGTTTACAGTGTTGTTATTACCCAAAGATCCTAAAATGTACACAATACCCTGCTGACACTGACAGCTGTCCGAACTGCAGGACACAAATTTGAGACTGGACTTAAAGCTATAGTGCAGACAGGGGAGAGTTAAATAATATAAATGCAGACTGACAGAAATTAGCATTAAGTATGGATCCAGGTATAGCGTTCAAAGATAATGCAGTAAAAGTATGAACAAGCTGGTTTACCCTGGGACTACTGAGAGGGCTGGAGGAGAGACCGGTTGACGCTCCACTGACTGAGCGAGACCTGACAAAGAGACCCAAAGATTAACAGGCTGTTAAAAAAAAAAAAACAAGAAACTGTATGACAATGAATTCTTGCACTCTCAATCTAAGGAATACAGAGTGTATGTACTATATATGTGTAAGAACAACATGCTATACCTCTGGCTGTGTGCAGCTGTGTCCAGGGCCCTGCGAGGTGGCGTAGGAGACCCTTGTTCGGTAACACTCAAGACCTCCAGGCTCTTCCTCTCGGGACGGCAACGTCCGTGGCGCGTCAGCATAGGGGAGTCGACACGCTTTCGAGGAGGGTCTGCTGAGAATCGCCACCATAAACTCATTACAAATTTTGTTTTCATTTTAGGCTTTGTGCTGTGGTTCACACTTCAGGAATTTCTTCTGAAAAATTCTAATTCTTTCACAGGCCTTTTGCTCACTGCGCCATCTGTGACTGTGATAAACTTAGCTTTATTTGCACTTACAGAATTGCTGTCCCTTCCAGTTTTATCTCATAGACAAAGCTTGCAGATGTCCTGCAAAGGCTGGTATAATCATGGTAAAAGCCAGCAACAACTTATTGTATTAAAGAAACAGGTAAACACGCTAAAAATCCAACACAAGGACATTAAGGGCCATACTGCTATATGTTTTATCTAAAATGCTAATGCTAGTCAGTGCAGTATATTATCAAGCAATAAACTTAATAGTGTTTAAATCCTAACCTCAAGAAATCCCCTAATTCACTGGAAGGAGAACTGAGCATGCAGGAACACCACTCTTGAAAAAGTCGTTAAAATGTGTCTCAGACTGATAACTGTTGCGTCCTCTCTTGAGTGGATCCCTCCTGCCCCCTAATGACTGACCTACATCATTGCGCGGAGGTAAGTCCTCATCCTCATAGCTGGGGTACCGCTCTTTCCTGTCTAGCAGGAGGTAATAGATCATTTTCTCCTGGTTTTCTCTGTGGGGGGGGAAAAAGAAGAAAACAAAAACAAAGATTGATTTCGGTGCTAAAATGTCATATTTGTTTAAAAAGAAACAATATGTAATTAAGACAAGAAATTCCATGTAAAATCTGTGTAGATGGTTAGCTTTTAGCCAGCTGTTCAGACGGTCATACAGACATAGATTTCATGACACAATCGGTTTATTTAACTGATCACATTAATGGGAAAAGACCTAAAAACAAGTAACATACTCCTTCCTCTGGCAAATAAGACAAGATAGGATGTTTGAGGCCAATATTAATTGGTTGCATAACATCAAATATGTTGAGTGTTAAAAGTGTTAAAATGAAAAACAAAAAAATACACAACAGTAAATGCAATATATACAATGAAAGAAATATTACATACTTGTGACGGCATTGCATATTATTGCCACAAATGTTCTGATTTTTCCAGCCTTTTTAAGCTCACACTCGGAACCACAATCGTGTTTGGAAGCTGAAAGAAATTACTTACTCTTCACATTGTAAGTCACGCGTGAGCTTGACTCTGTCTCGGAAACAACCGAGCGAGTGCATGCTGTCCAGCACATCTGGGTCCAGCTCAGTCAGGGACAAGATTCGCCTCACACATACTCGCCTGGGAGGAGGCTGCTCAGGACACGGCTCATTACGACCACCCCTAAAAGGAGTCAAACAAAATGATGTACTGTATATGATTAAATACGATCACTTCAGCGGTCACGTATGAGAAAATGAACGTATACTCACAGATACCAGGAATGTTTCTGGATGGCCTCTAACTGTAAGGGGTGACAGGGCAGATGGGGCCATTAGTTTCTACAGTCTGTTAACAGCCAGATGGCTGCAGAGCTGTGCTGTGCAAACAGTTCACATTGCATTAAACTGGGTAATAAAAAACATGTTCAACTTTGCAATGTTTGCATTTGGAAAGTTTAATCAGAAAATCACTTGTGTGTGTGTTACAAATATTACTGAGCATGGCTCAGTAAAGTCCCCAAAACATGCTTCAACAGCTGCCACTACAATGCATCTTCCTGACTGTACAGTATTACAATGAATGCACCAATAAAACACATACCAAATGCAACTGTGCCCCTAATAAATATCAGCTAGAGTGCAGACACCGCAAAAAGGAATAAAAGCAAAGGCAAAGAGGATAATCTAAAGGTGAATGGAGACAAAAATGATTTGTATCAAAAGCAAGAGTCCCATTAAACAGTACTGTTCAGTCACTTTATATTTTATATAACAGAAGGATTGGCAATCCCAGTTTAAGGCAAGTGACTGAAAACAGGTGTAAATGCATGCTGCATCTGAAGTCTGGACTAATGTGAGCAGTCTCGTACCGTGAGCCTCTTTTCAGGGTTGACCTCAATCATTCCCTTCAGCAGGGACTGACAGTCCGGGGGGATAAAGTGAGGCATGTGGAACACCCCACTCTTTACCTTTTCCAGGAGCTGGCGTAAATTGTCGTGGTCAAAAGGAAGAGCCCCCTGTAGGGCAGAGAGAGAGAGACAAGAACAAGAAAGGAACAAAAAACAGATTGGATTAAAAAAAAAAAAACTGGCAAGCGTGGGATGTAAGAAAGAACTGCAAAAACATAAGACGAGGGGATTTAAAAAAAGACCAAAGTGCACTGTGAAAACACGAGTAAAAGACTTACCACCAGCAGGGCAAACAGGATGACCCCACAGCTCCACACGTCTGCTCTCCGCCCATCATACTTCTCCCCCTGCCAAAGACACGAACGCTGATGATTTTTTCATCGCTGGCCATTTCAATACAAAAATAATTCACAACACTTGGCACTCGTCACAGGATGATTTAGGCTGATTTCAGGATGAAAAACACTGAAAGCAACACTAAAATCCATTTAGTCAAACTCAGTCTAAAAATACCATGTAGACAGTTTTTAATCGATAAAACTGGATAATCTTTTAAATGCTGAGTGTCCTAAAGATTTACTTGTGCTAAAAAGTGTGAACATTCAGAAAAACTACTCAAGAGACAGACTGAACTTCCCATCAAAAGTGTCATGTTACTGGTTAGTTTACATCATGGGTGTCAAACATAAGGCCCAGCACCCAGAATTGACTCCAATCAGGCCCACTGGAGAGCTAAAGAAAATTAGGGGGCATAGATTTGTATTTTCAAAATTTTAACAGCTTTTTGAAAAACCATTCATACTACACCAAAGTAAGTAAGTAATAGATAAACAATTAAATGACCAAAAGTTCTTGTTTTTTCACTATCTACTATAGAAATGCATGATTTTTACAGTGGGTTCACCATTTAAAAAAAAAAAGGCTGCTCTGTCAAATAACAAAAATGTTCTGTTTTATAATTACAGGACAGACAGAAAGAGGAGTTTAACTGATCCGGCCCACTTAAGATCAAATTGGACTGTACTTGGCCCACAGTGGAAAATGACTTTGACATCCCTGGTTTAGATCATGTCCTTTGGAGATATTTATGTCTCAAAAAAAAAGTTGGCATCATTTTTTTATTTACATTTCAGACAAAAACATTTTAGAAGGACAATGAATAAGAGCAGGATACTTACCCGTATAACCTCAGGGCAAGCGTAATGTGGTGATCTAAAATCAGAGAAGGATTGGCATTAATATAAGTGAAAGTAAAATGAAGACTGTATAAAAGAAATTATAGATCTGTGTTGTAGATGCTGTATTTCCCTGCTGATGTGGAGCCTTTAACATTTAAAATGTATAGATCCACACTGCAAGTTGTTGAATTATATAATAACCCTGTTTATGTATGTATATCATCGTTCATGAAGCTCACACACAACGTTGGTACTCACCCACAGCTGGTTTCTAACAGACTGTCTCCCACCTGTAGGGAGGCCATGCCGAAGTCAGCGATACGAATGTTGTTCTTTTCATCCAGGAGCAAGTTCTCAGGCTTCAGGTCTCTGTGACTGCACAAATACAACCAATACTGTTAGAGTTGTTGTCAACATGGTGTTTTAGATCAAATACAAATGCATGAATTTGAAAATGTTTTTGCACAATAATATTGTGTTCCACTCATTTAGTACATCAGTCAACAGCTGTTTTATTGTTTAAAGAGAAAAGCTCAAAAATAGCTTTGTAAGTCAATAGGTGAGCCCTAAATCAACATCCTACATATGAACTTCAAACATGGTTATTATAGCTCGGTACAAAAACACCAACCAGATGGAATGACTGTGGCAGAAATCCAAAGCAGAGATGATCTGCCTGAAAAACTTCCTGGCCTCTTTCGGAGTTAGCCGGCCCTTCTTCACCAGGTAGTCAAAAAGCTCTCCTCCTGACACATGCTCTAACACCAGGTACCTGTCCGCAAACAGGAACAACAGTGTAATTTGAACTTATGATTCTGATAACGCTTTTCCACTGACGCGGTGCTAGAGCCAGTGCAGAGCCTGTTCTGCCCTGGTGCTTTTAGAGAACCAACTGACTTTTTTTGACATTTTTAGAACCGAACACAGCAAAGTTTAATGTAGTTTCTATGGCCCATCCTGCAGAAAAGAATATTAGTGTTTGTACTTTTGGTGAAAATGTGGGGAACATTTTCTCTGTTTGGCACCACGTTGGTGGAAAAGTCGAGTAAGTGATCAAAAGCGGACAAGATGCTAAGAAAAAATTATTTCAACTTAGACACTTCACATGGTTTGATGTAATAAGCTCATGATAGGACTACAATATTCAGACTGTACTTTCGGACAACCCGTCTGTCTACTCCAACAGTTGTTTTGTAAAGGTTTTAAAGGATTTGAGATATACTCCTCATTAAGACACACTTTTGAGAATAAAAGTAAGGAATGAAGGAAAAGTGGGAATTACAGTAACGAGAGCAGATTATTACAGTTTTTTTTTTTTGGTAATATTTATACTCATTCCACTCCAAAGATTAGTATGCAGCTAGAAAGCATGCAGACTGCATTGAGCCAAAGAGCAAGGCTTTTTCTGAATGCAGAGGGAACTCACAGATATTTGTTATTCTCGTAAACATCATGCAGCTTCAATACATGCGGATGCTCAATCAGTTTCAGAATGGCAATCTCCCTTTCAACCTGGTTAGAAAGAAGGGAAAGCATAGAGAGAAAGATTTTGAAGCGAGGCTCATGAGCAAGCCAGAGTTGTTTTTCACACATCTGAACTGAGGTTAACTGTTAACTCATACAGATGATAAATATAGAGAATATGGGACATTTTGTTAATATCTTAAAGCACCATGCTATATATATAAACATATATATGTATAAGTGTCATCATTATCGTCACGGTGAGCAACACCTTCAACAGCGTCAGACTGTACCTTCATCAGGACTGACTCAGACAGTTTCTCTCTGTTGACTATTTTGATGGCTACCTTCTGACCCGTAATACAGTGGACCCCCAGTTTGACCAGTCCTGTAGATTGGATGAGAGAGATAAAAAAACAAAACACAAAAAAAAAACACAATGAAAGCACACAGTTTACACACTACACAAAACACTAGTTTTATTTCAGGAACAGCTCAGCAATACTCACCTGTCTGTCCCTTCCCCAGAGTCTTTTCCAGTCGATAGGGCCCAACATATTGAGCTGACTGACCTAGAGACAGTTCCTTACTCATACTGCTCTTAACTGGAGGCTAACAGACAATTATTACTACTTACTGCACAGTGGTTATTGCAATTACTGTGATATTGTACAGCTTATACAGAAGGTACTGTGGGATACAAGACGGTGCTCAAATTAGAACGACTGTCTTTTTATGTTAGCGGTAACACCGGCTGTCTTTGAAGTCACTTCATGAACGTGAAAAAAAAAAAAAAGCGTACAAGTTTATTT